>BQNB010114941.1:0-21658 GCA_026074375.1 Tanacetum coccineum
ATGTAACCGACCAGATTGAGTATCGTCTATACTCGGTCCCTTCAAAAATATAAAACCTTTTTGTGTTCACAAAATGTTTTTTTTAGAACACATTGAGTGGATTTTTCATATCAAAATATTTTTGTTGGTGACTAAATTGTTATATCATGGCGAATGACGACTCAAAGTTTCCGATGCAAGACACATGCTCATATCCATTCCACAGTATCTGAAGTAATCAAGAAAGCTTACACTCAAAGCTTCCGCACAATCTCTGAATATCAATGTCTTCTTCAAAGCACGAAAAGTTATAATGATTAGAAGAAGATACATCTGCAAAGCTTTCAAAGATTCCAACAGATATGAGCATGTGAGACTAAAGATCAGCGTATGGCAAAGTCAAAGTGAAAGAAGATCACAAAGTAATTCAAAGAAGTAAAGCTTAAACAAGTCAAAGATCAAGATCAAGTCATCACATCAAGTTCTGAAGATCATGATCAAGGTGTTAAAGATTGAATTACCAAAGCACAACAAGTGAAGTACCCCATCAACAACGAGCTAAAGAGACAAGCACGAGTGAGCTTCTTCTCATGACCTCATCTAGGGGGAGATTGTTAGGATCACATAAATGGACCCGAACAAAGAAGCTTCGGTCACTCGAAGATACAAGACAAAAGTCTAGCTCGAAAGACAATGTTAATTAATGTTTATTATGTAAATGGGCCAAGATGTAAAAAGCCCAAAAGAAAGCCCACAAAGGCTAATTCTTCATTAGTATAAATACACCTAGTTTAGTCAAAATTAGGTTAGCTACTTCATTATAACTAACCTATGTTAACCTCTAAAACACTTAAAACCTGAAATAAATAAAGTTAGAAACCTCAGGGACTGAATCTGCCAAATTCCAAACTAGGTGTATAAAAGGGTAGCGATTTGATAATTTGCTCAAACCATCACTTGTCAGTCAAAGATAAAAAAAACACACACACACTCACATGCAAACCGCCACCAATTCGCCACCCCTTGATTCTCGATTCCCTATGGATTTCTTGCTAAGGTAACTCTAAAATTTCATTTAATAACGT
This sequence comes from Tanacetum coccineum, assembly GCA_026074375.1. Classification (NCBI taxonomy): domain Eukaryota; kingdom Viridiplantae; phylum Streptophyta; class Magnoliopsida; order Asterales; family Asteraceae; genus Tanacetum; species Tanacetum coccineum. The sequence goes on from BQNB010114941.1 coordinate 1,065, forward strand.
TAGATGATGCCTTAGGTGAAATCAATCGATCTAAAGCACATTTAAATGGTTTCAATCTCTAGGTTTGACCTTGTTTATAATCAAATCTTTAATTGTTGATGATATATGTTAATTAGTAATTGGGATAGATCCGTATAGGGGTGTACAACACTCAATCATCACTAGGTTAGGATTAATCAAACACATTTTGATGCTATGATCTAGTCTAGGTTTGTTTTTTGATCAAAATGCCATAGAGTGTTTAGAATTGTGTTTTTATTGCTGGGATTTACTCATTAGGTTGAGATAATGATTTTTTGATGTTTATTTGAAATCCTCTTTCAATGTAGTGCACAAATTGATGATTTTCGATAGGATTTTGACTTTCAAAAGTCAATAGTGGTTTGCTGTTGTTGTAATCCGTTTTGTATAGCTTTATGTGTTAGTATAAAGGTTTATTAGAGTAGTAAAACATGTGTGTATGAACCTTTAAGGCTTTAACAGAATGTCATGGCCTAAATGATTAAGTCCGGCTCGAATGGTATGAAATTTGATAGATTAGCTTGCCGTTGTTGATTGCTTAGATGAATAATTAGATCTAGAATGCCTTGGTTGTTGTATGAAATTGCTTGATTGAAAGAAAAATTGAATTAATATTTGGTCTTCTTGATGGCGGTTTGATTGTTCATGTTAGCAGTTTGGTAAATATTCTTAATAGCGGTTTGATCTGATTTGCTAGATAGCGTTTTGCACTAATATTCTAGATAGTCGTTTTGTTAGGTTACCTGATAGCGGTTTACAGTATTTTACTTGATAGCGGTTTGATCTATTTTGCTTGATAGCAGTTTGTGTCATCTGCCTGATAGCGATTTGATATTATGATATATTTTATTATGAACAGGCAAACCGCTACGAGGTAGCGGTTTGATGAAGGATATTTTTGTTATTAAAATAATCCAAACTGTTATTTCGATTTTTTCTTAACTGGTAGCGGTTTAATATATTTATTAAAAGAATGCTAGCTGTTTGGTCATAGCAGTTTGATCATTTCACTACATAGCGGTTTGATCATTCCTCTACATAGCAGTTTGATCATTCCTCTTCATAGCAGTTTAATCATATCACCTCGCAGTGGTTTGGTGTCTAGTGGGTAGCGGTTTAGGCCAGAATTTCAAAGTCTTGGCCCATTAGTCCTAATACCCTCTCAAGACCCAATCCAAAAGCATAATTACCTTGTTGACTCCCATCCGAGACTTGTTAACTTATAAGTGCTCATCTGATATCTTTGACCAATGTTGCCTTAAACTCACCAAAATCAATCGAAGCATGTCAAACATCATGACTAATGTTCTCAACTAACATCAAATATATGTCATGTCTACTTGTCTTTGTTGACACTCTTGTGCAGATAACATGGCTGATGAGAATGTTCCCGCTCTAGCTCCCACAAGAACTGATGATCAGATCCTTCCATTTGTTGCATGGGTGCCTATTGGGAAGAGCAATTTTGTCTTGGATCTTCAAAAGAAGCAAAAGAATCCTATCTTTCAGATCTCTATGGATATCCTACAAAACACAAACTTCTTCAAAGCATTCACTGCTTCAGCTTCTATTCCAGCTATTTACATTCAATAGTTTTGGAATACACTTACATATGAAGCAAACACTAGAGCTTACAGTTTTCAATTGGATGAAACCCGATTCACATTGGATGTTAATCTTCTAAGGGAACCTTTAGAGTTAACACCCATTGATCAAGCTTACCGGTTTGTGTCACCTCCATCGGGTGATGCAATTATGGACTTTGTGAATGACCTAAGGTATACAGAGGTAATTTACTTTGTGTCAAGAATGGAGGTGATTAACCTGTATCAGCCTTGGAGAGCAATATTGTCTATGATCAACCAATGTCTCACAGGCAAGACTTCTGGGTATGATAGGCCCAGATACCCAGTTCTTTAGATGCTTTGGGGTATAATTACAAGTACAAATATTAAATATGCTGAACTTATGTAGGAAGAATTTGTACAAGCTATTCAGACTTTTCTTACTAATAAGGCCAATCTGGGCAGTCCTACTAAGAAGGGCAGGAAAGACAAGCCTCACGTTATTCCTTATTGTCGGTTCATGAAGCTAATTATCTATCATTTGGGAAGAACTCATAACATTCACCAAAGATCAGCATCTCCATTTCATCTTGCTGAAGAAGATCTCAGACTTGGTAATCAAAAATTCATTCCCAAAGGTAAAGAAGATGAAGTATTTAGAATGCCAATTCCTAACGAGCTGATCTCGAACAATATCAGGAACGCACCGTACTACAATGCTTACTTAGAAATGGTTGCAAAGCATGATCGAAAAATTGTAGCCGATCAGGGAGGAAAGAAGAAACCTGCAACTGCCAAGCAACCTAAGCCGAAGCCATCTAAATAGAAATCAAGTAAACCAGCACCTGCACCGAAACCTAAGGTAACCAAAGAAAAACCCTCAAAGCCTTCTCGTGTGAAGCATCCAAAAGGGGTAAAGTGCAAAAACTTCACAAAGGAAAGCCTTCTCTCCAACTCATTGATGAAGATGAACCAACTCAACTTGAACCTGACCCTGAACCCGAACATGTAACCTTTTCCCTTTTTATGTTCTGAATATTTCATATATAGTCCTTTGATTATTTTACTTTTGTTAGTTTATTCAGATTTTATACCGTGTTGACGGTGATGATTTTTATGAGAATTGTGATGAATTGTGGTTTATTATGATTAATAATCCCTTTTAGAATGTATTATTGTGTTATTTGTATTCTGGGTGGTTTGACCCATGAAATTTGAAGAAATACCGAAAAACAAATCTGACACGTCCGTTAATGTCCAGATGAGTTTTGAAAGGGTTTAAAGTGAAAATATGTCGTGTAAATACTCTAGATTAATGGAAAAGTATTTTTAAGGTGAATAAAAATGCTAATTAACTTTGAGGTAAATTTTACAGTTGAGTTTTACGAGTATTTAAGTGATTCTGACACGAAAAAGAAGACCCGAGACCAACTAGGATCCATAGCCGGTCAATAGGGTCAACAAGGGACAACATGGAATTTTTTTAGCAAGCTTGTCTAAAGATGTACACATAAATGCTTTCCACTAAGATCATTTTCTCATAATTTCATTTCATTTCAAAAAATAAACACACACTTGTGTGTGTGTCTTTGGTCGTCCGCCACTACACCACCATAACCACCACATATTTTCCAACTTTGATAGAGAACGTGATATTCCGGGTTGATACGAGTGTTTGGGTGTTCATTTAAACAACGTTTGGGTTGTTCGGTTCATGTCAAAATCTACAAATTTGAAGATTTTCTTTTAAATTTTCAAATTTATATTTTGTTTGTCCTTTTGGGTTTATTTTGATGCATAGATGTTAGTGTACAAGTGATCGTCGTGAAAATTAATTTTTGAAAGCGAAATGAATAAAAAAGAGGGTGTTTGGTTCATGTGTTGTAAAAAGGAAAAATAGGGTTTTTATAGTTTTGATGTTGTGGTCGTGATGGTTGAATAATATATGATGCTAAAATGCTTATTTTTTATAGTAGCTTGTATAGCTTATTCGGGCTTATTTTTAAGCTATTTCTTGGCTTATTTTGGGCTTTTATGCCACTAACCATTCCCAAAATAAGTAGGAAAGTGATTGTGATTATTTTGTGTTATGGCGAATGTTGTGGACTATTTTTGAGGCTTATGGTAGTAACCAAATACGATACGTAGCTTATTAGCTTATTTTCAAGCTTAATATACATACTTTTGAGCTATCAGACTGGTATGTGTTTAATTACACATACCTTTGACCACTAAAACCAGACTTAAATGACTAAAACTGTACCAAAAATACATTGTATTTGTATGTTTTGCATTTGTATTGTGCAGGTAATGGATATCCAAGAAAAGGACAAAAATAGAAGCCAAAACGATAAAACCGAGCACGAGAACGAAAAGAGCGTAAAGAAAAATCAAGTCAAAGCCAAAAGTCAGCAAAAATTCAAAGTCAAGTCAAGCCAAAGTCAACCCCGGGAAGTGGATTTGGAAAGAGCATCGAAAACCGAACCCGAAAACCTAAATTGCCAAAAGTGGGCCCACCCGTACCAACCTAGTGGGCCTGGAAAAGCCCACTTATATCCTTAAATCCTAAAACCTTATAAATTACCCAAGTCTTTTTAACCCATACTCAACCCAACAACACTAGCCCAACAACACCCCTGTTAACACCCTCGTTCTCCCAATACCCTTTTATAACACCCTGTTAGTCCTTTAAGGACTAACGGTGCAAACACAAATATAACTCGAAGGGTTAAAGTTGTATCACCAAAGGACTATACTTGTAATACATTATATAACTTTGAGGGGTCACTTTTGCCCATTATCCAAACTTCAAAATAACCCGGGAACAACTGTACATCTTCTTCAGTTCCCTGTCTCCACTACCCGCCAAATTTACCCCCCAACACTGTTCCCCTTTCTTCTCCACTTTGTCTACACACCCCACACCTTATCCCACCAATTGCCACCTTGGCAATCCCTTGCATTTCTATTCGTCTACAAATAAAGACAAAGATTTGATGGACAAGATCATTGAGCTTGGGGACTACTCAAAATGGAAGGCTAAGATTGATTTGAGACCTCTCTCACACAAGAAACATAGGATTGAGCCCTCTCAGCAAAGAAGCACAGAACTAGAACCTTCCTTCAATTAGTATAAATAGGCTCATTTATAAGCCTTTGGGCACTTAGTCTTTTATCTAGCTTTTTAAGTTTTTAGCTTATATTTTAATGTCTATTGTAAATTTTTTTAAAAGTCTTGTAATGATTGAAAGTTTAATGAAAAATTGATGTTTATATGTTTTACCCCGTTTTTAAGCTAAAGTGTTTGATTATTTAAAACTGTTTTACAAGCTCTCAAAAGCTCTTTTTATAACCTTCTTAAGTTGTTACTTAAGTCTTACAAAAATTTTCATAGTTTGTAAGGTTTAAGTTTGTTTTATCAAAAATCACTCAAAAAAGCTCTTTGGAAGATAAGCCTAAAAGGGAAGGGCTTATATTGCTTTTACTAGCTTGTTTTATATAGGCTAGAGCTAGTAGATAAGCTCTTTTGAGCTTATTTGCCCTGTTTTGAGCAAGGGCCATTGTAAGTTTCATTTTTCCATTTATAGCTTATTTACTGTTTTAGTGCTTATTTGTGCTTATCGTCTACTTATATTTGCTTATTTATGTTTACTTATGATGTTTAATGCTTATTATGCTTGTTTTATAGTTTAGAAATCATTTGTTTGAGCTTTCTTATAAACTATCTTAAAATAGCTTATAAACTAGCACAATTTGTTTTAGTTTATTTGATTGCTTATTAGTTGTTTAAATATGCTTAATATTGCTTATTATGCTTGTCAAATATCTGGTCTTAAAGGGTTGTTCATAAAAATTTTAAGTTTGCAAGTAAAAAAGGCAATTTAAGTTTTTAAAGGGGTGATTGGTTTAACTGCTTAAATGGGTCAAAGTGGGTTAAAATTGCAATTTGACATTTAAGTCAGTTTAGTTTAGCTTTAATTAGTCCTAAAATTCAGTTTGTTAAAGTTTTTAAGTGTTAAATCTCAAATTTAAGGTTTTAAGAGTTCATTGCTTGAAACTGTTAGGTTATAGCTTATTATAGTTGCTTATTTAATTGTTCTTTGCTTATTGTTGCTTTTGTGAAGTTTTTGTGTTTATGCATGTGTTAAAAGAGGTTAGAAACCAAGCTCTAAAGCCTGCAATTGTTGTTTTAAGTTTTTGCCAAAACTGTCAAAAATTGTTAAGTTTTTGAAAAATTTGAGAAATTGCTTTTTCAAATGCTTATTGTGGCTTATCCTGTATTTTAAACTCTCTTTTGATTGTTGATTCTTGTTCTTTGAGGTCTAAGCTTAATCTGTTTGTAAGTTAAAAGTCCATAAGGATCTGTTTGTGTGCTTATTTTTAAGCTCAAAAGTGTGGATTTGTTAAGATTGCAAAAGTTTGAAAATTTTGTCTAAGTGTTGAATCTGTGTGAGATAGCCTTTTCATGAAGCTTTTTAAGTGCTTATCTGAATTTCAAATTGCTTTTTCATTGTTGCTTATTGTAGCTTTTTGGCCAAAGCTACTAAGCCATAAGGATCCTTTTGCTAGCTTATTTTTAAGCTAGAAAACTCCCTATTGGCCTTTTTGCTTATCAGTTTTGGCCAAAAGGCACATTTGCTTATTTAAGCTTATCTGCTTATTGCCCCTGCTTATTTAGATGTATTTCAGCTTATTAGGTTAGGTTTAATCAAATTTAGCTTATTCTCTTTAGTTTAGAGCTATTTAAGCTTATTTGCATCTTAGCTTAAAATTCCTTAAGTTTTTTAGCTTTTTGAGTATTCTGTCATTTTAGCTTATTAGTGCTTTCCTGTTTGAATTTCTTGATAAATTATGTTCTTAAGTGCTTATTAGATGTGGTTGAGTATCTGCCTTTGCTTATTTCTTATTTCATTGTGCTTATTTGCCTTTTATTAGCCAAGCAGTCTTAAGTGTTTAACTAGCAGTACTAACTTAAAAGTTAGTACTACTGAGCTTTAAATGCTCATTTCTGGCTTATATAATTGTTCTTATTTGCTAAATTTTGTTCCTATTTGCTTTTTAAGGTTGTCTTGAGATCTTTTTGCTTATCTTGCTTTGTCATTTGCTTATTTGCTCTTTTTAAGCCTAGCCTTTTTGCCATTTGTTTCTTAAGTTTAAAAATAAGCATTCTATCATTTTCATTGTGCTTTTTCAGCTTATTCCTTGGCTTTCATAAAAAGCTATAGTTGTAAAAAGTGCTTATTTGTTGCTCTTTTAAAAAGTTATAAAAAAATGGCAAAAACAAAAACATTTGGGATTAGGGGAAGTCCTAGGTGAGCAAGGCTCGAACCCGGGACCTCACCCTTATCACCAAACGATTTTGCACAACACACACAACACACTCTACCAACTTGCCCTGGGGTCTTTTTCGGTTTATCTTTGCATAATTAATCCTTTATACACATTTTAGCTCTTTTAGCTTATAAGCCATTTTTAGCTTATTTCACAGCTTATTCGATAAGCTGTTTTTCCCATCTTATTTTTATTAGACTCCTCACTGTTCAAGCTACTTTTCATGATTTTTCTAGTTTTTTTATAAATTGTTTAGTATTTTTAAACATTTAATTTCATTAAAATCGTTTTTAATTCATAAAAAATTTAAAAAAAGTCAAAAAAATATAATTCTTTTTTAGAAAATTTTCTTTTAACATTTAGAACCTAGGAAAATTAGATTTGCTTTCGTAGGGTTAAAATTGCAAAATTTTGTTTTTTAAAGAACGGGATTGAATCCCGTTCACGTTTTTAGAGTTTTTAAGCCCTAATCGCCTTCGTTTTTAGTCTAGTTTTCTTTGTTCTAGCTTTTTAGTCAATTTAGACTTATAAAAACCAAAAAGAACATTTTAGGCTTAATTTTGATAATTTAGGGTTTTTAGGTCCCGTTTAGGATTCCCGGTTTGCATTTTTAGTTAAAATTTGTCTTACCTTAAGTGTTGTTAAGTTTTTGCCTTAATTGTCTCGTAGTTTTAGATAACCAATCATAATCTTGTTCCATTCAAGCATCGATTCTCAAAACGACTCTCGGCTTTTAATTGCATTCCTCGTTGGGGAAACGACCCGGGAATCATACTTCTGGATTATTATAATTGTGATTTTTTTATTCTTATCCTCTTATTTATATATTTATAAGTATATTTATATATATTTACTTATTATATATTAAAGGTTAGTTTCACAAACTTGCTCATGGACTCACGGCCCAATAAGTATATTTAAGTCGCGGCTTAATGGGAGGGCTTATTATGGTCCGGATTATTTTCTACTTATTGGTATAAGCTTATGTATGTAAATGGACCTTGATTTTGGACTTGGATTGTATTTTTGACTTATAAATATCTTAATGGACCCTTGTTGGGCCTTAAAGCCCAACAAGCGATATGTAGTCGTTATGAGAGTTTTGTCAGACTTTTGAAAGTGAAAATGTATTTACGAAGTGATATTGTACGATATTTTAGGAAAAACGTTGTAGTAAACGTTAAAGATTGGGATTTTGGAATTTTGTCGAAAAGTGTCGAATTTATGAAAAGTGTTGAAAATAAGGTTTAAAACCTTGAAAATCGTTATATGAGCGTACGGGTCATGTCGAAATTTCGTAAAAAGTTTATACTTAATTTTTTTTTCTAAAAACACGATTTTTGATTTTTAAATAATAAAATAATATTTAATTATTTTATTTGTTTACTAAATTCAATAAAAGACGAAAAATATAATTTTTCTTAAAACTTCTCTAATGTGTTTATTATGAGTAAACGTTTCATTTCCAACTGTATTATGATTATTTTAATGTCACCAGCAACATTTATGGATTTGATGACTAAGAAGTTTGTAGGCCTATCTAGATAAGTTTGTATATGATTTATAGACGATATCTTAAACTACTCTAAGACTCGAAAGAGCATGAAGAACACTTAGGAGGGTAGTCTTGAGACTGGCTCAAAAAGGATAAACTGTATGCAAAGTTTTCTAATATGAAATTCCTGGCTAAGCAAAGTCATTTCTTGGGCATGTGAATAAATGGTAAAGGATTCATGTAGACCCTAGACGAATTGAAGCTAATTAAGATTAGAAAGCCCTAGGACTTGCGACTGAGGTTCGTTTCGTTCTTAAAGGAAAAAAAAAATGGCTTGGTATATAACCATAGGTTTCATTGAGAACTATTCTAAGATAGCTAAGCTTTTACTATCTTGACTCAGAAGTGTAAGATTTTTGATTGGGGCGAAGGAACACGAAATAGCATTTCAAACCTTGAAGGAATATTGTGTAATACGCTTGTTCTACTCTCCCCCGCCCCCGATGGACCGAAGAGGACTTTGCGGTATCATTTTTGATATGTTCGGATAGGACCTGTAGAGAGTGTGTTAATGCAAAGAGTAAGGTGATAGCCTATGCGTCCTAGGCAAGTTAAAAATTCATGAGAAGAATTATACGAACCCCTGGGGATTTGAGTTTGGGTGCGGTCGTGTTTGCACTTAAGATCAGAAGACATTATCATGTATGGGAGAAAATAGTGTCATCTATGACGGATCATAAGAGTCTTCAGGCATATCTTTAGTCAAGAAAAGAGTTGAATATGCGACCGCGTTGCGGATAGTAGTTGTTTATGATTATGCTGTGAAATTCGCTACCATCCTAGTAAGGCGAAATGTGGTGAGCTGATGCCTAAGAGGAAGGAAAGAGTAAAGCCTAAAGAGTTAGGCTATGAATATGAACCCTTTAGTCGAGGAGTCGAAGATAGATACTGGCAGCTCAGAAGGAGGTTATGGATGAGTTTGTAAGATTACAGAAAGGTTTGGATGAGATGATAGAACATAGAAGTGATGGGACTTTGTACTATCTCGATCGAATATGGGTACCTTTAAAGGGTGAGTAAGACCCTGAATAATGGAGAAGCCCCATAAGTCGAAGTACTTCTGTACACCCAGGAGCTGATACAGTATGTATTCTGATTTGAGAGATAGGTCTTGGTGGCCTGGGGGAATAAAAATACATAGCTGAGTATGTTAGTAAGTGTTTGACTTGTCCTGGGGTTAAGGTTAGACATACATAGGCCATCGCTTGCTCCAGCAACCAAGATTCCCTTAAGTATAAAATGGGAAGGAATAACTATGGATTTTATAGTAAGTTCCTAGGACTAGTATGGCATGACACAATCTGGGTCATTGTGAACCGATTGACTAAAGCTTGCTTATTTACTACCTATGCGTAAGGAATATAAGATGATACCAGATTGTCTAGATTGTATTGAATGAGATAGTTTGCCTAGACATTGTGTGCGATCTCTCGATTAAAAGAAAATCGGATCGAGATATTCGTTTCACACAAGGTTTTGGCAGTCAATTGCAAGAGGCTTTAGGAAAACTCGTTTAGACATGAGTACGGCTTATCACCCTCAGACCGATGGTCAGAGTGAGTGTAACTATGCAAACTTTAGAAGACATGCCTAGAGCAAGCGTCCATAGGACCTTCGGCAAGAAAGTTGGGATGTTCATCTTCCGTTGGTTGAGTTTTCGTATAACAATAGTTATCATTCTAGTGTGAGATGTGCTTCGTTTGAGGCATTGTATGGTAGAAAGTGTCGTTCGCCAATTATGTGGGCTGAGGTTGGAGAAGGTCAGTTGATAGGACCTGAGTTAGTGCAAGAGACTACTGAGAAGATCTCGCAGATTAAGGATAGACTTAAGGCTGCGCGTGATCGTCAGAAAAGTTATGTTGATAAGAGGAGGAAGCCTCTAGAGTTTAGTGAAGGTGACTATGTCCTTGCTCAAAGTGTCGCCTTAAGAAAGTGTATACACTTGGGAAGGAAAGGGAAGATAAGCACCTAGATTTAGTTGGACAGTTGAGATTATGGAAAGTAGCCTCGTGCCATCCATTAGATTTGCCTGAGAGTTGAATGGTTGATCATTACGGACACGTTCCACGTGTCAAACCATAGAGAAGTAATTGTTGGCTGATCCAACACTACAAGTGCATTTGGATGAGATTCGAGTTGATGCTAAGTTGAATTTTGTGGAAGAGGGCCTGTGGAATTTTGGAAAGAGAGTTTACGAAGCTGAAGCGTAGTAGGATTGCTATCATCAAGGTTCATGTGAATTGAAACGTGGCCCCTAAATTTACGTGGAACGTAGTGAAAGATCAAGATGAATTGAAGTACCCGCATTTGTTTTTAGTGATTGTTAGTAGTTGAATTTCGGGACAAATTTTTTTAAGGGGGTAGAATGTAACCTTTTGTTGGTTCTTTTGTTTTGTTGATGAAGGTTTTGTTATTGGTATTTTTGACTTTTGTGTTGTGTGGGGGTTTTTTGGTAGTTGATGCTGTATTGTTTTTTTTTGTTTATTTGTTGTTTGTTGTTTTTTTTTTGGTTAGCTTTTGTAGCTTTTTTTTGTTATGAGTTTTTTAAGGGTTTTGGTTGTTGGGTACTTTTATTTTTTTTGCCTTTTTTTTTTGGGGTTTTTTCTTTGTGTTTTGTTGTTTGATGTTGGTTTGTTGTGTTGTTGGTCTATTTGGTGGTTTTTTTTTTTTTTATGTTTTTGTTTTTTTGTTTTATGTACTTTTACCTTTGAATTTTGGGTTGTTTTTATTTTGCCTTTTTTTTAGTTTTTTAACCTGTTGTGTTTGTTTTGTTTTTTTTTCCTTTGTATTTTTTTTTGTTTTTTTTTTGTTTTTGTGTGAATTATTGCCCTTGTTTTGTGTTTTGAAATATTTCATTTATAAGTCCTTTGACTATTTGACCTTTTGTCATTTATTCAGATTTGTACCGGTTGACGATGGTGATTTTGTTGGAGATTCTGGTGATATAATGTTATTGGTGATTAAATAATCCCTTTTGGAAGGTAATAAATGTGTTATTTGTATTCCTGGGTGGATTGACACCGTGAATTTTTGAAGAAATGTTGAAAAAACGAGTGTCGACACGTCTGTTAATGTCCAAATGAGTTTTGAATGTTAAAGTGTAAATATGTCATGTAAATACTCTAATGGAAAAGTATTTTTAAGGTGAATAAAAATGCTAATTAACTTTGAGGTAAATTTTACGGTTTGAGTTTTACGAGTATTTAAGTGACCTCGACACAAAAAGAAAGCCCCGACACCCCATAGGATGCTAACCGGTCAAGAAAGTCAAAGAGGGGAACAAAATGGCTTAATTCTAGCTAACTTGTCTAAGAGTGGTACACATATATGCTTTCCACTAGACCTTTCCATCCATAATTCATTTTCATTTTCAAAAAACTAAAACACACTTGTGTGTGTGTGTCTTTGGTTCGTCCGCCACCTACACCACCACAACCACCATATATTTTCCAACTTTGATCGAGAACGTGATATTTCGAGTTGATACGAGTATTTGAGTATTCATATTAAACAACGTTGTGTTGACCGGTCGTGTCAAAATCACATTTTTGAAGGATTTCTTGTAAGTTTCCAAATTTAAAATTCGTTTGTCATTTTTGGGTTTATCTGATGCATAGATGTTAGTTGTACAAGTTGATTGTCGTAAAAATCGATTTTTGGAAACGAAACGAATAAAAAGGGGTGTGTTTGGTTCGTCGGATAAAAAAAGAAAGAATGGGGTTTTTGTAGTTTTGATATTGTGTTGGTGATGGTTAAATAATATATGTTGCTAGATAGCTTATTTTTTATAGTAGCTGTATAACTTATTTGGGCTTATTTTTAAGCTATTTCTTGGCTTATTTTGGCTTAATGCCACCGTCACATTCCAAAATCCCTAGGAAAGTGATTTTGATTATTTTTTTGTGTTATGGCGTATGGTTGTGGGCTATTTTTGGAGGCATATGATAAGTAACCAAATGCGATACGAGCTTATTACTTATTCAAGTTAATATACGTATTTTTTAGAGCTTATGGCACTCACGGCCCCAATAAGTCTAGTTAAAGAGTTTGGCTTAATAGTAGGGCTTATTGTGGTCCGGTTATTTTGGACGTTATAATATAAGCTTATGGATTTAAATGGGTCTTGGTTTTGGCTTAGATCGTATTTTGGACATGTAAATATCTTAATGGACCCTTATTAGGCCTTAAAGCCCAATAAGCGATATTTAGTCTTATACAAATTTTTGATAGGACTTTTGAAAGTGAAAATGTATTTACAAAGTGACATTGAACGATATTTAGGAAAAAAGGTTTTAGTAAACGTTAAAGATTGAAGATTTTGTAATTTTGACGAAAAGTGTCGAATTGGTAAAAAAGTGTTGAAAATAAGTTTAAAAAAACTTGGAAAACGTTGTAATGAAGCGTACGGGTCATGTGACATTTCGGTGAAAAAGTTTATACTTAGAAATTTTTACTCTAAAAACATGATTTTTTTGAATGTTTAAATAATAAAATATTTTTTTATTATTTTTTTTTATTTAATAAATTCACTAAACGACGAAAAATTAAAATTTTTTCTCGAAACTCTCAAATATGTTTATTATGAGTAACGTTCCATTTTCACTCTAATATGAATTATTTTAACGTGTGACTAAGTTACCGAATGACTTACCGAGATATATTAATAATTAATAATTATAATATATACTATATTACTTATCTATTTCTCTAAATAGTATAAGTATGTATTATTGAGTAATGGGATTGATATGATTGTTGGGATATGTCGTCAACCATCACACCACTAAATTGTTATGAGTAATTGTACAACGCGTCTAAACTCTATGCATCAAACTGCAGATTGTTTGGAAATGGATGATTAAATTTGGGACAAGATAACTTGGACTATGTCCGTGTTGCGGGACGTCATTGCATTTGCTTGTGTGATTTGAGATATGGTTGCTAAGACTTGCTTAGGTGAGTTTCTCGTAGCCCCATTTTTAATGATTTTTCCGTTCGGGGAAAATGATACCAAATAAGTTTTGAAATGTTTTGAATTATCTGTGTGAAATGTGTTTATGTTTTTGGGTCAAATATGTGCTTATGACGGCTATATAATATTATGGTGTGCATATTGTTTAGATCTGGAGGTACCGCCTACCCAGTATTTGTGTGATATTTAGAGCGAATGGGTACGCCTACCCAAGTTTGTGTGTGGTTATGTCCTAATTTTAGTGCTCCAGCTGGTAGGCCCTTTAGGTGCGTAAGTGGCATATGGTGATTGACTAGCGGGAGCGACGCAAAGCATGGATTTGTTGTGTATATATACAACTACCAGTATTGCACAAATTGTCGATTGTTTGAAATATGGGCACAACTTGTTAGGATTAAGGTCAAACCTACGCGCTCAACACAACATTATTTGTTGACAGTTTTCGACGTATAATTTTCAGGTGAAGTGAAAGAGGAATAGTTTTGGTGATATGTGAATAGTCAGGCTTAGAAGTATCCCGTGTGATTTCATGTGAAGTCTGCTTGTTATTTTTATTAGGCTTTAGTATTTGGAAATTTTGGGTTTAAGTTTGGGTTTTAGAACCCTGTGAGGGGCTTTTGGATGATTGTAAGATATGGTGGATTTTAATAGTGATTTGGGGCATCACTCGAGGTTGTTCGAGGTTGATGATCTTCGTAACACTTGAAGTTTATGCATTGTAGTTTTCTCTATTTTTTATCTTGTGTTATGATTGATCATTATGTTGCATTCCTGAGTTTCCGCCATTGTCGGGGTGTGACAATATGTGTATGCTTTTATAAAGCTGAAACAAGTGTAGATGATTATTGCTAGATCCGAAAGAGTTTGGGATTTTGTATTTGTGGTTTTTGTGTGTGTTTGTAAAAGTGGATTTTATTGTGTGTATAAACATTGTAGATTTGGCTGTATGTATGAACAAAAGAGATGAAGATGGGTATTTATATTTTTATAATGTTATATTATAATTATGAAAAAGACCATAATACCCTCATGAATATCAAACTTAACGAAAAAAGTTAACACCCATCCAAAATAGGGTCTGTCAGGGTTACAGCTTTCAAAATTAGAGACGGCTGGTGTACTTAAAATGAAATAGGGACTAAAAGTGTTATTTGGTATAACCATAGAGACGAAACGTGTAATTTTTTCTTTTATAAATAACAAAAGTAACATTTGTTTTTAAGTTACGATGCCCCAGGGTTCAAAGTGAACTTGATGACAATAAATAATACATCAAGACGATATTTAACATCACAAAAAATAACCTATATCATATATATGAAATTAACTTATTAATATATATCATGATAGTAATTTATATATAAAAAATAAAGTATTTTTACAATGAAAGTATATATTATTACCAACAAGTTTGTAAGTAAAGAAAATGTAATTTAAAAAAATTATAATTATAATTATCATGTATTTATAATTTTAAAAATTTAAATTAACTATGTTTATTTGTATATATATATGTTATATATAAAATGTGTAATGAAGTAATATATATAATGTATGTTTAATATATATATTAATCTAATATATATAATTATATATATATAATATATATATATATATAATACTTTTAAGTTTTCGGAAAGATATATATGCCAATTTTAAGATTAAGTTGGATATATAATATATGCAATTTTTGAGCCTTTAATGCGGATATATAAGCAATTATAAGTTTAAGTTTGATATATATGCAAATTTAAGCTTTTGAAGGGATATATATGCAATTCCCCTATTAAATTAATACTCTTTACTAAAGAGCAGTGGCTCTTGTGAGTAAGCTGTGAGAAATGTGTACTTTGAGGTTTTATATTAAAAAATAAAACTTCATATTTTCCTTTTTTATCCCTTTCTCACTTCTATCTTCTCTTCTGACGATTGCTAAACAAATCCGACAATTGCTAACATAGGTAACAATATCATTTTCTACACGTGGCTACCAATACATGTCTCCAAGGTTATAGTACTCCTTATTTCCGCTCCCGGATGTACCAAGTACCTTGATGCATATGCCTCAACCATTACACTTCCTACCAATATAACCCAAATTCAATCCATAAAGTACAAACTCTTGTCTCCTTTTCTTTCAATCTGTTGATCTAAACCATGTAAGTATTTTTGTGAGTATTTCTCCATACTGAATGTGCCTCACTTTAGGCTTCATATCATTCCTCTTACTCCATACAGAATGGTCCCATAAGTCATCGCTGGAACACGTCTAGGTTTCACCGTTCCTTCCCTACTTTAACCGCATCAGTCACCACATTTTTGCCTTACCTAGATGGTAACGCAAATTTTCGTACTCATACTCACTTAACAATTTAATCCATAAAGTACTAACGCATCATCTGCCCTCTTTTCCATTTGTTGGTCCGAGTTCACACACGAGCAGCAATTTCTGCTGGCGCGTTCTCTACCTTGACGTCTCACCCTTGAAGTAGCCAAATCTTGTCCTTAACATTGTGACAGATAGTCATGAACTTTGCTCTGACCATCTTAGTTTCACTCTCTTTTTCTACTCAAATGCATAAACCACTATCTACATTTGATTTATTCGAAAGCGTCACACAAATCATTCTTCAAGGTCTAGAAAGCCTCTTTTCGTTCTGCGCCCCACTCATACTTCTAATTCCTCTCAGTTAGGGAAGTAATGGGTTTAACAATCTTAGAAAAGTTTGATGAAACGTAGGTAGGTAACTGCCAATCCTAAGAATCATCATATCTCGGATGGTTCGTACGTACTCTCCCAACTTCACATGCTTTACTCTTAGTAGATACTTAGCATAACAACTATTCTCCTTCCTTAGTAAATTCCAACACTAACTTTCAAATGAACTCCATCCTTCTTTTCTTAATAAACGCACTGGTGCTCCTCACGAAAAAATGACTAGTCTATAAAACCCTTATCTGCAACTCTCTGCGAAAGTTTTTAGACAATTCCTTTAATTTCCAAGAGTGCTAGACTATATGGAGACTTTGCAACTGGCGTCCGCTCCAGACCAAAATCTATGATGGCGAAATTCCAACTTGTCGTCGTGGTGGTCATCGACAAATCTTTTCGATACACATCACTAAATCTCGCACGACGAAAATATCAATCAATTTGGTTTCATCTACCTTTGTGTTCACTAAGGTTTTCACGACTCCTTAAGTACGTTCACCATGAACCCGAAGTATCTCATCACCTTCCAATGGTATTCTAACCACCTTCTCATGACATACTATCACAAACTTCCTCTTGGATAACCAGTCCATTTCCACAATCACATCAAAGCTTCCACGATTCAACGATATCAACGAACTCCAAGGGTTACAAAAATCGAATAGGATAACAAACGAAAATCGAGTCAAAGGCGAGAATGCATGGATATTCCACATAAGCAAGGAGACGGTGGACAAATGACATAAGAATCCTTTAAGAAAAAAAATACGTTATGATTCCACCGGTGAAAACGTAACGAAAGAAAAACCAACAAGCGTACCAACAACGACAAATAACATATAAAAAAAACAAATACTAAAGATTGAATTCTTATACCAATTATCGACTTTACTCGAAAGACTAAATTAAATTAATGTTTTTAACATAAAAATCGATTTAAATTAAAGAACGTCACTTTAAGTAAAAAAATATGTGTTGAAATAACAATGAAATTGTCTTAAATGTAATATTTGAAAAATTCATTCTGGTTGTCATAAAATTCTAGAGATGGTTATCTAATGGTGTATCGTACCTTACCACTATGAATCACTTTAAACCAGCTTTTTATAATAAAATAAATTTTATTTAAACCACTCAACAATTTTCATATCCTAATTTGCATAGACCATTTAAACCATATTCTAATTTACAAGATCATTAAAAACCACAAGTTTTTCTCAAACACTAACACAATAGTCAAAAGGACATTTATAGATTAGAAATCAATTATGAAATATGTTTACTAACCAAACAAATGACACCATAAGTACCAAAGGGGTCGTAAACCACCGTACTGACTCTAACATAATTCTATTGTTGAAAACGAAAGAAATACCAGAGACCCATATACTCAAAATAAAATCAAACGAACTCGTACAAGAAAACTCTTGCAAGATGTTACGCACCCAAAAGAAAACGTAAGGTCTTATCCAAAATAACGATCAACAGAGCAAACCTAAAAACATCGATACTAACGACGTCCCACGGTTACTAAAACCCAAGGGATATACAACCAAGGAGTAATGATCCAACACTAATAATGTTAGGTATAATTAGTGCTTAAAAGAAACGTTTGATACTCATAACGAGTAATCAATGCCACGAAAAGAACTAATAAACGCGCCTATACTTGAAGAGCAATAAATCCGAACAACCAATATACATCAAGACATCGAATAGGAAAATCGGGTATCCTTACTAACAAAGTACGATGAAGGGATGTTAAGCTTAGACTTAGGAAATCCAAACAAACAACCAAGCAAACGAGCAACCTCTATAAAAGCAATACTAGGTATCTGCAATTACTAGATAGAAGAGAAACTTACTATATATACAACTCAACTTAACATATCCTCCAATTAGGGTAAGAGAATAATTCTCTACCCATACCACCATCCTTATCATGAATACACACATATCAAAAAAAAAACATATTACACTACCATCTTACAACCAAACTCAATAATGCATCCATGGTCAAAAGTCTATCGTGTGTGATGCCTTTATAATTATATGCCACCATAATTATAGAGTGCCTCATCCTTTCACACGTGTACTTACTTCCCAAGTTACTCATTTCAAACATAATTCACATATACCACATTGCACATCTTAAACCACTCCAACTTAATAACATAGAAAGATGCCTCCATCAATAACTACTTACTTATATCAAATGAAATCGAAATACAAAAAGGAAACGAAGTTTCCTCGCAAACACTTCCAAAATACGAAATAATCCGAAAGAAATAATCTATAACAACAGACGAGGTAAAGGACGAGATAAACTTATGACGGGCCTCACTTGATTGACCTTATGCCATCTGCAATAAACCCCGACTCCAGCGTCCCACCTGTATTACATGCATACCAACAACACGATCATTTATCCTATCTCCTTCGGTTCCACAAGAGCTCCTTATAAACCTTAAAAGTCCAGTTGAGAAAACGGTTTCCCGCAACAGACATCTTACGGGTGCGGAAAAACATAGTTAAAATACTACGAAAGTAATACATACATATCAGATAATGGTAGCAAATAAACTAAAATGACAACTTAGCAGAAATACAAGATATATAGCTATGCAAAAATAGAGGGAAGCATAACAGTTATAAGCATTAAAACACTGTTAAGCCCAAAATGCATCTACATGAAGGACCCATAGGTTATAGTCTAGGCTAAACTACCTACTTCTCTATAACCAAAGGCTCTGATACCAATCTGTCAAACCCCGCCAAGGCGAAAACGCGAGGCGTAACATCATAGATATCATCACAATATAATGGCGTCTATAAAGAGAATTCTACATGCAATCACATCAACCCACATCGAGACGCTCACTTGAGCTCAAACATCAAAAGCATATCCTTATCCACGACAATGAGATGATCACGCTCACTATTAACAATCCACAACAATGAGACGATCACGCTCACTATTAACAATCCACAACAATGAGACGATCACGCTCACTATTAACAATCCACAACAATGAGACGATCACGCTCACTATTAACAATCCACAACAATGCCTTGAGACGGTCACGCTCAAGCACAACAATCCATATCATATTAGCAAGTAGCACATAACATACAATAGTCTCGTATAGCCCATGCCTTATTTAAAATGAATTATCACAGTAACTAAAACATTTAAACTCATAGCATCATTTTCAACCCAAGAAAATATAAGAAAAAGGGGCTATGAAACTCACCTGATGCTTAAGCAATTTCCAAACTCCTTGCACAAAACTATAAAATCAAACAAACGCATGTTACACGCGACTAAGCCAAAATGCTTATGCCCATGTAACAATCATATGATGGATGTATAAGGTGTTTATTTACCCTCATGGGTCACCCCGACACCATGCCCAACATTTACCAATTCGTTTACACACTTTTTCAATGTTCAACAATTTACCCGAAAATGCAGAATTTTAGTGTCACTATACCATTTTCTAAACCACACCTACTGACCTTTATAAATTTTACCAAAAATCACGCATTCAATATTATGAGTTTACTATCTCCAAGATTTTTCCACTAATTTATATCCCCTCTTAAGTGCCCCAAATAAAATCAAACTTTTAACTACTTAGTTTCGGATCTGTACGAACACTAAAAAGTTTGGACCTAAAAACCATACTTAGACTCCAAATCAGAAGCTCTCCTTTGGGGGATTTTTAATAGACACATAGAACTAAACTCCTGTAGATTGGATAATCCTAATTCAAATTTTAAGTGGGGGTTTTACACCTCGTAATCTGACCTAAATCTGACCCGAATTTACTGCTTTGACAACCTTTCTTGTAACCAACATTTGAATGACTTCCCGACCTTAAAAACTTTCGAGGCCGGATTTTCTGGAAACTAGACTCTCTGAGCTACATCAGTTCATGCTTCTAACCTCTAGATATTCACGAAACAACACAGCCCTAAATTCTGCTCAAACCTAAATCAACTTCTAATGCATTCTAAACCTAACCGAACATACCATCATACTTATAATTCATCCCTAATCATTATTAACTAGTTTAATTATATTAATTTACAGATTTTATAAAACCCTAATAATTGTTACATGATTTAATGATAACTAATTAACAAAAGCTTAATTGAAACATACCTAAACCTTAATTTTTGAACAACAAATCACCTAGCTTGATCTTGAATAAATAAATAAATAATTCTCTCTGCCCTTGAGTTCGATCAGTTAAAAAAATATGGGAGTTACGAGTTTGTATTTATAGTGTGGGGAAAAGGATCTAGATAATTACCAAATTAGAATCTTAATTATACTAAAATTAGTTTTTCCCTTTTCTTTTTTTTCCTTCTTAACCGGCCGAACCAACAATCTTTTATTTATTTTTATTTATTTATTTATTTTATTTATT
>BQNB010114942.1:0-21657 GCA_026074375.1 Tanacetum coccineum
AATGTATTCTACATGTTATCTTTATTCCGCTGCGTACTTGTGTTAATTAATATGGTTAATTAGATTGTAAAACCCAACAGAAATCAAGACTGCGGTGTGGGCATGTTGTAGTGATAAAGCTCCCGGCCTTGACGGGTTTACTTTTGGTTTTGTGAAACGTTATTGGGAGCTCTTCAAATTACATATCTGAGAGTTTGTGTCCAAGTTCTTTGACACTAAAAAGATGCCAACGGGATCCAACTCCTCTTTTATTACTCTCATCCCAAAGGTTAGTAATCCAGTTCATCTTAAAGAATTCCGTCACATCTCGCTTATTAATATTCACTACAAGATAATAGCCAAAATTTTAGCTAATCGGCTTTCCAAAGTGGTGGATACGTTCGTTAGTCACGAGCAATCCGCTTTCATTTCTAGTCGTCAAATTCCTGATGGTCCGCTTATTCTTAGTGAGTTGATCGATTGTTACAAAAAACGGAAGAAAAAGATGTTGATTTTTAAAGTTAATTTCGAAAAAACCTTTGACTCCGTTAGTTAGAAATATCTTGATTTCGCGTTGCATAGTCTTGGCTTTGGTTACTTTGGTGGGCTTGGAACAAAGCTTGCTTGGAATCTTCTCGGACTTCGATTTTGGTGAATGGTAGTCCCACTTCCGAGTTTTCTGTCAAACACGGCTTGGAACAAAGCTTGCTTGGAATCTTCTCGGCTTTCTAATATGAACCTCACATCCAATTGAAAGATTCTTTTCGATTGGTTTCACTCGAGACTCTCAAAATGGAAAGCGAACCTCCTTTCTATTGGTGGGCGTCTCACTTTAATCAAGGCTGTGCTAGGAAGCCTTGGGATTTATTACCTATCTATTTTCAAAGCCCCTGAATCCGTTTTAAATTCCTTATTTTACAGATTTTCTATCTTGCATCGGGCCTAAAAATCAACATCTATAAATCAAATGTTTATGGTGATTGGTGTTTCCGAGGAAGAGGTGTGAACACTGTTGGCGAACAATACCTAGTTATAACTTCGTTTTCGTTTCCATTTTGTTGTCCTTGGTTACCTATTCGCTCTAATATGAACCGTCACATCCAATTGATAGATTATTTTTGATTGGTAACACTCGAGACTCTCAAAATGGAAAGCGAACCTCCTTTCTATTGGTGGGCGTCTCACTTTAATCAAGGCTGTGCTAGGAAGCCTTGGGATTTATTACCTGAATCCGTTTTAAATTCCTTAGATAAATTGGCCTACTGTTTTAGCTTCGGCATTAGCCAAAAGTAGTCTAAAGGCAATTGGGATTTGTAATCGTTTAAAAACCTTCCCTCCTCCCAAAAAATCGTTATATATTGTTATAACCCTAACACCCATTGGGTCAAAGTGTTTTTTAAATCCTTATCCATGGTCTTGTAGGGAGGATTCGCTGCATAATGGTGGCAATAGAATGGTATATGGAATAATATTATTTTGGCCCCTACAAAATAGTTTTACCACTCAAATGGAATTCTCCTAAATAGATACTCTCACGTTTTCGGTGAGGTTTTGGTCTTTAATCGCTTTTGGAAAGATATTTGTACTGGTAAATCTCAAATGTATCTTCGTATAATAGGTTATTTTGGTGGAAAAGACAAAGATTTTTTGATTATAATCGGACACGACGGACAAAGGAGATTGAATTAAGTATAGAACAGATTTGGGGTACTCGTAACTCGGCATATCTCTTGAGCTTCTTAATGATATAGCCACAATTGACAATGCCTCTGATCGTGGAATGTTATTTGGACTCTAGCAAACGACGAGTCTTTTTCTGTTACTTACCTCGTTCAAC
Organism: Tanacetum coccineum; assembly: GCA_026074375.1. Lineage (NCBI taxonomy): Eukaryota > Viridiplantae > Streptophyta > Magnoliopsida > Asterales > Asteraceae > Tanacetum > Tanacetum coccineum. The sequence continues at coordinate 1,817 of BQNB010114942.1, forward strand.
ATCTAGATGACCATCTTTTACCCTCGTTGGATACTTCGACTTTTTGGGATAAAGCCCTTCCTCACAAGGTGAATATTATCATGTGGCGGCTAAAGCTTGATAGGCTTCCTCATCGGTTAAATCTTTCGGCCTGTGGTATTGAAATTTTGAAGATTTCTTGTCCATCTTGTAATGGTAATTTCGAGTCCAACCTTCACATCTTTTTTGAATTGATATTGCTAGAGACATTTGGAGGCTTGTTCGAGTTTGGCGCGACAATTCTATCCCTTCGTTTTGTTCTAAACGACCTTTTATAATAGTTGATTCAGTTTCCTGTTTCTAAAGAGAGAGATTGTTTCTAAAGAGAAGATTCAACGTATGTACGTCATCATTTCATCTTCTTTATGGTGGTTATGGCGGTATCGTAATAGTGTCACGTTTAATTCCTAGTCTACGAAAAATGTGATATTTTGATAATATTCGTATGTATTCTTTTTCTTGGCTTAAGTTTAGAAGCCATATGTTTAGTAGTTGGACTGATTGGTTAAAACTCCCATGTAATTCTAGCGCCTTGCTAGTTTTGTTTTATCTGTCGTTCAAAAAAACTACTCATTTATAAAAAAGGGGTAAATTGCAAAACACATCTTTGTGGTTTGCAAATATTTGCATATTACATCGTTGATTCGCTATCAGAAACAAATGTTAGGTATCTACATCCTTGGTTTACATTGTGTTGAATGATAATTAATGATGTCATCAAACCTACTAATGTGAATTAAGAATAACATGCATTTAAAATTTTACTTAAATTCATGAGACATAAGTAAAATTAATGTTGTTAATTAATTGTGACTGTTTTTCTTTCGTCTTTATTCCTTATAAACTGATAGTTATTCTCTCATTTCACACACACGAGAAACTCAACTTACTCCCCTCAGTTTGTTACCGTTCATTTTGACATTGTGCGTATCCGGTTCGTAATAGAGGGAAGACACATATTCGTTCCCCTTGATAACCCGTGAAGGGTTTCAAGTAAAGAAGAAGATGAATTATAAACATAACAAAGTTTTATGATTTTCATGAAGAATTTTAAACACACCTTGTTGTTTAAATGCTCTTATTTAATTGTGTTTCATGATATTTGGTAATGATTCAACTTACAAAGAAACAATTGCCCTTTTATTCCCTTGCGATCAATTTCGGGTTTCCTAGCGACATGTCGCTGGGAAAAGGTATCCCCAAGCGACATGTCCGCTGGGGAATACACGCTGGGGAAGCTCGTAAGGGATTCTTTCCGCCCAACGCCACGGCGCCGCCGATAATCCCCAGCGACGAGGTGGGTCCCACCTCATTGTTCAGTCAAAGAGCAAGTTCCACGGTGCACACTTTTCCCCAGCTGACATTGTCGCTGGTGGAAAACATTTAATTAAATTTTTCTTTAAACAGTTTTACACCCCGAGCGACATGTCGCTGGGAAACATTTTATTAAATATTTAATAAAATCTTTCCCCAGCGACATGTCGCTGGGGAAACTTTTAAAAAAATTAATATCAAGTTTCCCCAGCGACATGTCGCTGGGGAAAACTTTTTAAAAAATTTTAATATCAAGTTTCCCCAGCGACATGTCGCTGGGAAAACTTTTTAAAAAATTAAATATCAAGTTTACCCCAGCGACATTACGCTGGGGAAAAAGCTGAATTTTTTTTTTTTATAATACAGCTGCACAGCAGGCCGTTTTCCAGATTTTTTCCGAAAAAATCTACCAAAATACAAACAGATAAGGCTCATCACAACTTGTACCAAAACACAAATACAAAGTAAACGGATCAACCAATACAAATACCATCACAACTTGTAGCAAACCAAAAGATAATAAAGCTAAATCGTCCCAAAATCCGAATAAATCTACAAAACGGGATTCTTTATTTTGTCCTAGTCATAACTGGGCTTACAAACTAATAAGTAACATAACTAAACGGGTTTACCTAACTAAATAAATTATAACATAACTGTTGATAGGGAATCAAGTGTTTTAAATGTCGCCAAAATCAACATAAAGTAATAAATGTAGCAATACTAACTAATATAGAACATAACAAATCATCACAATCGCCATCCTCATCAACGCCACCCTCCTCTCAATCACCACACCCGCCACTCCCGCTACACCACCCGACTCAAACTCCTTAAACATATCCTAGACTTGGATCGCTCTGAAAAGACACATCATAAATCTACCTTTCTATGCAGCTCTTGAGCGACTTGTCCGGGGCGGCATAACTAGGCCTTGAATGTGGCCCGTGAGAATGGCAATACCCCGACCCACACCGGAATGTGCCCACCGAAGCTACCCCTCTTTCCAACGCAATGATCTCATCCTCCGTGGAACTCACCTGTAGCCTCAACATTTTATCTCCTCCTATGTAGTGACAAAAACCAATGATAGTAGAAAAAAAATATATTAGTCGGATTTGCTACATTATTTCCTCGGATAATTCATAAAGTGTGTTTTGAACATAACTTACAATATGCGGCGACCTCATCCTTAGGGAATACCCCATCAACAGTGTGTGATCGCCAGAAGGTGTCAAAGAAGTGAAGTGTACATCCTGAGTGCTGAGTGCTGCCTCTGTACAATACACACCATATAAGATGAAACTAATTAAGAAAACGACAAATCACAACACACCAAATCGTATAATCATATATATACTGTATAAATGTATGGTAAAATAGTATAATGTTTATTACCAACTACATCTCGAAGGCGACATCTACGGGATCCCTGTCGAGAAGAGACCACGCTCTTTTGCCGTGTTTAAGCGATTTTGAGTAGCGGCCCGAACAAGTGGTCTTGGGAACATACTAAAACTAAAGATACTTATCCACGCAGCGCTGTAATTCTCCCGGAACGTGCCCGCCTGATCGCCTCCACATCGTAACTCCCGGTGGTAGGGTCTGCCTTCCAATACTTGGCCTTGAAAGAAGCCTTGTTGAATTGTAAGGTTTTTTGCCAGTGCATGTTGATGCTTCGCTTTACTCTGTCCAGCGGTAGGAAATCCATGTTCGGCCAGAGTCAAACAGGGACTGCAATCATATACAACAAAACGACAACAGAGTTAGAGAATAAATTTATATATATATTTAAATTTGTTTTAATTTAATATATGATAATACAAAAATAATACGATTTAGATAAATAAACACAAATAAAATAAATGAACACGGATACTTGAAAATAAACATAAACGGAAAACTGACCCCAATTCTTTGAAAAGATCGTCGCCTCCGCTCCTCGGGACTTCACCCCAAGAGGGGTAGTACAACGGCACACTCCTAACGACCTCCCCGATGTAATTAGACCAGTGAGCCGCATGAGGACCGAGAGGGTTTAGGGTTTGGTTTTTGTCACCCTGCTCAAAATTGATCGGACGGGGTCCCTTTCGCTACCGCGATCCCTTTAAGCTAAAGTTTCTGGTCTTGTCGTGGTGTATTCAGACCTGCCCCGCGTCCCTGCGCCTAAATTGGGCTTTCGTTTACCTTTGCCTGCAAAATCAAGTTAGTGATAAAGTCATAAAAATTCAAGGCAAGCATGTACAAAAAATGTATCAAATTTATGCTTGTAATATAATTAATCCAAATTCTTACCTATTGTTAGGCAAAGCAGCCCCCGCAAACCAGTATGGGAACAACGTGTGTATGGGGGACGATCATCACCGCCGACCAGTCACCTCCGTGGACCGTGCCGACTTCTGCTGACATCTGTACAAGTACAAATTAGCATAATATATAGAAATTTCATGTCCTAAACGAGACAAAAACATTCGTATGGAGTAAGGAGATACACTGACGAAATCATCATCAAATAGTAAACCTATTATACCATTCTATCCGTAACTGAGACAAAACATTCAAAAGCAGTCCCAAGACTGGGGACTTTCCGAAAATAATTTCTAATAAATAAAATTTCGACGGTTTACTATAGGATGATTAAATTCAGACGGGAATTTTCGGAATTTAATCACTAAAATCCTAAAATATTCCTAAAACAAATTATAAATTATAAATTTCTTTGTTGGGTAACCATCAAAACATTTCTAAATTCCTAAAACATTCCTAAAACAAACATGTTTATAGAACACAAATTCACATTTTTCTTGATCCCCTGCGACATGTCCCGCCGGGGATACAAAAAGAATATAAAGCGTTAAAACATACATACACTGGCAGTCACGGCTAATTCTCGCCCTCGGATCGTTTACGCCTTCGGCTCGTTCTCACCCTCGTTCTCGGCTGTCAACTGCAAACAAAAAAAAATAACACAATTTTATAATTAACAACATATTATACCAAACCTTATCATAATTAAAACCAAACCTTATCACCATTAACAAAATTAAAAAAAATTACAACCAAACCTGTGGTCTCGGCTACTGTTACAAGAATGTCACCACCAACAATTAGAGGGTTAGAAAAAAAAGATTATCATTAGAAGTTTTAGAAAGATTATAGTTTAGAGGAGTAGGACGTGGTGGCGGTATTGTGCTCGTGTGCTCGTGTGAGTGGCGGTGGTGAGTGGTGGTGGTTATTGGTGAAGTGGTGGCGGTGTGGTGGGTCTGTAGTTGTGGTGCCGAAGTGGCGTGAGGTGAGTGTATGGTGAGGTGCGCTGTTAAAATCGCCAAAGAAGTGTTATTTCTATTTGTTTCACGTTTTGGTAACCTCTGTGAACACGGATCTACCTTTGATACAGATTTATCACGGCGACAATCCCCAGCGACGTCGCTGGGGAAACATCTTATTTTGTCGTTTAGCTAATTGGCGGGGTAATGAAAATAAGTGTGGGTGATTATCCCACTGCTACATGTCAGCCGGGAAACATTAAAATAAACAACTTACTTTTTTTAGATATTTAATTAACTTTTTAACTAAATACTTAAAATCAATAACTTGTTTTTATTGTTATTTATATCACATTTTTATAGAATATTAATACTTTTTTATAAAATATATAAACTTTTTTAAAAAAAAAATAAATTGGATCGGTTCGCCGAGTCGGTCCTTGGGTGGGGGGTTACCCCGGTTCGTATATAATTATAATTCAATATGATTTTTTATAATTACTTATCCCCGGCGACATGGTATGGTTATACATTAGACGTTCAACGTATGAGTCGATATGGTATGGTTATACATTAGACGTTCAACGGACGAGTCGATATGTTATGGTTATACATTAGACGTTCAACGGACGAGTCGATATGTTAATATGGCTGTACATTAGACTTCAACGGACGAGGTCCGATATGGGTAGTATACATTAGACGTTCAACGGACGAGTCGAGATGTTAGGGTTATACATTAGAGGTTCAACGTATGAGTCGATATGGTATGGTTATACATTAGACGTTCAACGGACGAGTCGATATGTTATGGTTATACATTAGACGTTCAACGGACGAGTCGAATAGTGTTATGAGTGTACATTAGACTTCAACGGTCGAGTCCAATAAGATATGGTAATGGTTAGACATTAGACGTTTCAAGCTACGAGTCGAGATGTTAGGGTTATACATTAGAGGTTCAACGTATGAGTCGATATGGTATGGTTATACATTAGACGTCACGTATGAGTCGATAGGTTAATGGTTATACATTAGACCTTTTAACGGACGAGTCGATATGTATGGTTGTACATAGACGTCAACGGACGAGTCGATATGGTAATGGTTTATACATTGACGTTCAACGACGCGTCGAGATGTATAGGGTTTACATTAGAGGTTCAAACAGTATGAGCCGGTATGGAATGGTTATACATTAGACTACGTTCAACTGACAGTCGAGATGTTAAGTTACATTAAGGTTCAACGAATAGTCGATAAATGGTATGGTTATACATTAGACGTTCAACGGACGAGTCGATATGGTATGGTTATACATTAGACGTTCAACGGACAAGTCGATATGTTATGGTTGTACATTAGACGTTCAACGGACGAGTCGATATGGTATGGTTATACATTTTAGACGTTCAACAACGAGTCCGATATGTTTATGGTTGTACATTAGACGTTCACGGACGAGTCGATAGGAATGGTTATACAATAGACGTTCAACGAGACGAGTCGAGGATGTTAGGGTTATACAATTAGAGGTTCAACGTACGATGTCGCGTAATGGATATGTTATACATTAGACGTTCAAACGTAAGAGTCGATATGGTTATGGTTATACGATTATACGCTTTTAACGACGAGTCAGGTAGTTATGGTTGTACATTAGACAGTTCAACGACGAGTTCGCATATAGTTCTGGTTATACATTAGGACTTTCAACGACGAGTCGATATGTTATAGTTGTACATTAAGACGTTCAACGGACGAGTCGATATGTATGGTTATACATTAGACGTTCAACGGACTAGTCGAGATGTTTTAGGGAGTTATACATTAGAGGTTCAACTGATTAGTCGATATGGTATGGGTTATACATAACGTTCAACGGTATGCGTCGATAAGTTAATGGATATACATTAGACGGTTTAACGATGAGTCTATATGTAATGGCAGTACAATAGACGTTCAACGGACGAGTCTATAAAGATATGGATTATACATTAGACGTTCAACGTAACGAGTCGATATGTAATGGTTGTACATTAGACGTTCAACCATGAGTCGATATGGTATGGTTATACATTATACGTTCAACTGCACGAGTCTAGATTTAAGGGTTTTACATTAAAGGTTCAACGAATGAGTCGAATGGTATGATATACATTAGAGCGTTCAACGGACGATTCGATATGTTATGGTTTATACATATAGACGTTCAACGGACGAGTGAGATTTTAGGGTTGTACCATTAGAGGTTCCAACGTATGAGACGATTATGGTATGGTTATACATTAGACTTTCAACGGACGAATCAGATGTTAGGTTTTAGACATTAGAGGTTCAACTATGAGTACGAATGGTATGGTTAAACATTAGACGTTCAACGACGAGTCGTAGATGTTAGGGTTATACAGTAGACGTTCAATGGACGAGTCGATATGGTACGGGTTATCCATTAAGGTTCAAACGGATGAATCGAGATGTAGGGTTATACATTAGACTTCAACGGACAGTCCGAGATTTAGGTTATACATTAGAGGTTCAACGATGAGTCGAGTGTTAGGTTATACATTAGAGGTTCAACGGATGCGACGATATATTAGGTTTTTTGGGGGGGGGGGGGGGGGGGGGGGGGGGGGGGGGGGGGGGGGGGGGGGGGGGGGGGGGGGGGGGGGGTGGGGGGGGGGGGGGGGGGGGGGGGGGGGGGGGGGGGGGGGGGGGGGGGGGGGGGGGGGGGGGGGGGGGGGGGGGGGGGGGGGGGGGGGGGGGGGGGGTTTTTTTTTTTTTTGGGGTGGGGGTGTGTGTTTGTTGTGTTTTTTGGGGGGGGGGGGGGGGGGTTGTGGTGGGTTTTTGGGGTGGGGGGGGGGGGGGGGGGGGGGGGGGGGGGGGGGGGTGGTGGGTTGTGTGTTTGGGGGGGGGGGGGGGGGTGTGGGTGTGTGTGGTGGGGTGGGGGGGGGGGGGGGGGGGGGGGGGGGGGGGGGGGGGGGGGGGGGGGGGGGGGGGGGGGGGGGGGGGGGGGGGGGGGGGGGGGGGGGGGGGGGGGGGGGGGGGGGGGGGGGGGGGGGGGGGGGGGGGGGGGGGGGGGGGGGGGGGGGGGGGGGGGGGGGGGGGGGGGGGGGGGGGGGGGGGGGGGGGGGGGGGGGGGGGGGGGGGGGGGGGGGGGGGGGGGGGGGGGGGGGGGGGGGGGGGGGGGGGGGGGGGGGGGGGGGGGTGTATGTGGATTATGTGATTGGGGGTTATGTTAGATTGTATGATGTGGGTGGGGGGGTGGTATGGTGTAGGGATTATTGTGATGTGGGTGGGGTTGTATGGTTAGGGATTATTATGGGATGTGATAGAGGTTTGTTGGTAGTTGATTATTGGTTTTGATGTGGAATAAGTTATTTATGTTGGGTTGGAAGAGGATATGTTGTGATAAATTGGTAGATGGTATTGTTTTTTAGGTGGTGGGTGGTGGGGATGGTATAGGTTGAGTGTTAGGATTTTAGTCATTTGCATTGTTATTCGTATATATTAATTATTGTATGTGAAGAAATTTGTCTTTAAACTTATCACATGATTGTTGTTGAGGTTATATCGATATAAGTGTGTAGTAATAACGATATCACCTAAAACACATATTATATTTATTTTGTTAAAATTTACGGAATATTCAGACAGAAATTATTCTTTTATCTAGGTAGGTTTTAATTAAAAGTCAACAAAGTCCAAACGTTTATGCCAGGCGAAATTTTTTTATATCAAAGAATTTTTAAATAATCAATTTTTTAAATATTAATTTATTAAAAACTCTAGTTTTTTAATAAAAAGTTTTGATATAATACTAAAACTTTTAGTAAAAAATATATTTGTGAGTTGTTTGAGATAATAGATTAATAAAGATTTAAAAAATTTAATAACACTTGTCCCCGCGACATGTTCGCCGGTGACGTAAGTAACATAAGTGCTTGATCCTCATCCTCAATCTCGATATCAATGTTCGCCAAATCAAGTATCAATTTATTAAACTCATCTATATGATCACCCAGTTTCGTACCTGGACTCATATAGTATGTGTACAGCTTCTTTTTCAGATACACTCTATTTGCTAAAGACTTAGTCATATATAGACTAGTTAGCTTCGTCCAAATTCCTACAGCAGTTGTTTCCTTGGTAACTTCCCCGTAAAACCCGGTCTCCCAAGCATAGAATCAAGGTACTGTATGCCTTCTTCATCAAAGCAGCCTTTTCACCTGCTTTCATGTCTGCGGGTAATGTCTCTAATGCAGCATCACATCCTTGTTGTACCATTAAAGCACGCATCTTTATTTGCCATAACTCGAAGTCATTCTTTCCATTGAATTTTTTGATGTCAAACCTAGTTATAGAACTAGCCATTCTTTTTATACCTTACTAAAAACCTTGTCAAGTTGTTTCTTAACCAACTTTACCGACAAGCCTCACAAGCCGTGTGCAATATTCTCGTTGTTGCTATAAAGCCTTCTTGCAAATCGAATTAATTAGAATAACCCCTAACCCTCGATTTCGAACAAGCAACCCCGATCGCTAACTTGAAACCCAGGCGAACCACGATCGAAACTTGAACCACAAGAAAACCTTTGCTCTAATTAATCGTCGTTTAAAAAAACATGAAAAACGATTATGCAAATTTGAATGTATAAAGTTCGATACCCTTTTGACTAAACCAGGAGCTAGTCACCTTTGTAGTATTTATGAGGTAGAATAAAATAGTAATAATCACTTTGTTTTGCAACTACACGTCACCTCTTAATGAGTCATTCACGTGGGTAATGGTACAAAACAATAAGTATTACAAAACAAATAGTCAACCTCCTTTGTAACTCTCGTCGACCGATCGCCGCTACTTCCAAAGAAATACCGATTCGATAAACTCAAAACCGAACCTCGATACTTTGAGTGACTCACCTCGATCTAGCACTCGGACTTCGATGACCACAATTAACCTATGGATCTTGATACCACTTGTTGGACAATTACGACAACAAACTCGAAATTCAATCGCGAAACGCTAGATCGCGAGTTGTATCGAGCACAAGTAGCAAACACGAGAGACTACAAAGAACCGACAAATATATGCACACGTTATACCCTCGTACCAAACCTTTATTAAAACCCTAATAAAGCTATTACAACGAGGAAGAAGAATGAATAACTAGCATCCCCTCATCCTTATTTATAGAGATGAGGGGGTAGAAAACTTTCCTAAATCAAATAGGAAACTCCTTGCCTTGCAAGACAAGCTTAACTAATCCTAGTTATAGTCTATATTCCTAATCTAAATTACAATATACACTTAACCCCCTAACCTTTGTTTAAGTTTATTCCTAATATACAACAAAATAAACACACACATACAAAAATGAGAGTCTCACCCTCCTAGTGAAGTCTAAGAGGGTATTTGATGTGTGTTTTGCAAGCTTTAAATTTATAATATTAGAAATAACTATTTTGACTAAAAACACAACACTTAGGAAGTATACCCGTTCATGTATAGTATAGCTTTAGGTAAGTCCAGGTCGTTCTACGGGAATTGAAGTTTTCATAGTTTGTAATTAAGGTGCTAAGGCTAAGATGATTGTCACGGATCAAATTAACCAAAACGAACATATATCGAATATTGTAAAGAAAGCAATGAAGAGATGATTCAATCAAATGATTAAGGTATGTTTGTTTAGGCAATGATCACTAAGACAATGAAGTATTTGGAATAGTGTTTATAAGTTTAGAGAATAAAGATTTCACAAGTTACAAATCCTTTCGGCCTTTATAAGTTATTATAACCAATATATTAGATGGATTGATAGAACACATGTATAAAGAAACCTTTCGGCCTCTTTTCTTATATAAAATATGTTTTACCAATTCAATAAACACATATCCAAACGCTTCATATCCAAGATCACATATTGCCCAAACAAACACAAGATGACTACTCCATGATCAAATAAGTAACAAAACACATAACATTCATCATGAATTCAGTAAAGATCATATTCAAAGGATAAACAAGATTTATACCAACTTTAAGAGCAAATGTTGATGATTTCACAAGTTTTCCCAACGAAAACTGTATTATATTCAAAGTAAAACCCAGAAACTATGAACAATTCTGTCACAATCGTTTACAAATTCGAATAAACACTTCTATTATGCTTCTTTGATGGATCAAAACCTGAGAATTGATGATGGAGAGTGGTGGTAGTCGATGGTAGTGATGGTGATTTGAAGGGGTGTTTGGATCCTTGGTTTGTCAAGCCAAGATCACCAAAAACACCTTTTCTAAGTGTTCTAAACGAATTGAGGTTTGTGTGTGTAAGAGATATGGAATGAGGTGATTAGAGGCTGTATTTATAGGCTAAAAATGAGCCAAAGTGCGCCGCACAAACTTATTTATGCGCCACACTTCGTGAGTTGAGTCGATATGGTATGGTTATACATTAGACGTTCAACGGACGAGTCGAGATGTTATGGTTATACATTAGACGTTCAACGGCGAGAAGTTATGTTATGGTCAGTACATTAGACGTTCATCGGACGAAGTCGACATATCGTTATTGGTTATACATTAGACGTTCAACGGACGAGTCGATATGTTATGGTTATACATTAGACGTTCAACGGACGAGTCGATATGGTATGGTTATACATTAGACGTTCAACGGACGGTGAGATGTTAGGGTTGTACATTAGACGTTTCAACGAAGAGTCGATGATGGTATGTTTTACATTAGAGTTCAACACGGAACGAGTCGATTTGTTATGGTTATAACATTAGACGTTCAACAGGAGTCGATATGGTATGGTTATTTATTAGGTACGTTTAACGGACGAGTCGATATGTTATGGTTGTACATTAGACGTTCAACGGACGAGTCGATATGGTATGGTTATACATTAGACGTTCAACGGACGAGTCGATATGGTATGGTTATACATTAGACGTTCAACGGACGAGTCGAGATGTTAGGGTTATACATTAGACGTTCAATGGACGAGTCGATATGGTATGGTTATACATTAGAGGTTCAACGGATGATTCGAGATGTTAGGGTTATACATTAGACGTTCAACGGACGAGTCGAGATGTTAGGGTTATACATTAGAGGTTCAGCGGATGAGTCGAGATGTTAGGGTTATACATTAGAGGTTCAACGGAGGTGACGATATGTTAGGGTTATACATTAGAGGTTCAACGGATGAGTCGAGATGTTAGGGTTATACATTAGACGTTCAAATACTCCTGCCAAAAACTCCCGCCAAATACTCCCGCCAAATACCCCCGCCAAACTCCCGCCAAAAACTCCCGCCAAATACTTCCGCCAAATACTTCCGCCAAATACTCCCGCCAAATAATCTTTTATACCATAAAAGCAGATAATTCACAAAACATCTAACATATCACACACTCTTAACATCACAACCACAAAAAGATGGTTTACATGGTGTCACATGAAGCTTTTGCGTGTAGGTGTGCAGAAGGAGATGTAGTTCTCCGACAATCGTATAAACCTGAGAGTTACGGTAAACTATATTATGCATGTCCAAAATCAAAGGTGAACAATCACATGTTTTTTATTTGTTCCTCGGTTCGTATATAATTATTATTTAAAATGATTTTTTATAAAATATATAATTATTATTTACAATTATTTTTTATAAATTATATAATTGGTTTGTTTCGGCCGGGTCGATCCGGTTCCTCGGTTCGTATATAATTATTATTTAAAATGATTTTTTATAAAAATATATAATTATTACTTACAATTAGAGTTTCAACGGATGAGACGATATGTTACGGTTATACATTAGAGGTTCAACGGATGAGTGGATATGGTAGGGTTATACAGTAGAGGTTCAACGGATGAGTCGATATGTTACGGTTATACATTAGAGTTTCAACGGATGAGACGATATGGTAGGGTTATACAGTAGAGGTTCAACGGATGAGACGATATGTTACGGTTATACATTAGAGATCCAACGGATGAGTGGATATGGTAGGGTTATACAGTAGAGGTTCAACGGATGAGACGATATGTTACGGTTATACATTAGAGGTTCAACGGATGAGTCGATATGATAGGGTTATACAGTAGATATGAATGTGTTGATGTATAACGATATGAATGTGTTTATGTATAACGATATCACCTTAAAAACATATATATATTTTTTGTTAAAATATACGGAATATCGGACCGAAACAAATCTAAAAACGTAGTTTAATTAAAAGTCAACAAAGTCAAACGTTTTCCCCAGCGAAATTATTTTATATCAAGTAATTTTAAATAATATATTTTTTAAATATTAATTATTAAAAACTCTAGTTTTTTTAATAAATATAGTTTTGATATATTAATAAAACTTTTAGTAAAAAATATAGTTGTGAGTTGTTTGTGATATATTAATAAAACTCTAAAAAAATTTAATAACACTTTCCCCGGCGACATGTCGCCGGGGAAACCTCTTTTTTTATTTTTGATATATTTGTGATATATTAATAAAACTTTATAATTTTTAATAATACTTTCCCCGGCGACATGTCGCCGGGGAAACCTCTTTTAATGTTTGTCCACGTCACAGCAAACGTAATTAACACTAATTATCTTTTTTTAAATAAACAAATGAATCCCCAGCGACATGTCGCCGGGGAAAAGTAAGCGGGAAAATTTCCCGCCACGTTTTACGTAGAAATATTTGGTCAAATTTTAACGACCTTATCCCCGGCGACATGTCGCCGGGGAAAAGTTCAGAATACTTTGACTAAATTTTCTACGAGAATTGGTGCCACGTAGGATCTATTTTTGTCGTTTAGTGCATATTCCCCAGCGACATATGTCGCCTGGGAAAAGTCCGTCACCTGTTCTCATATTTCTTGTAGTGTTGGTATCAATTTGAATTTTGCGTTTTGTATATATTATGTAGAATTTATTCTGTATTCACCAAATTTTAATAGAGTTATGTTGATATTGTTGAAGGTACACATGAGACTAAAGTGTTTGAAGAAATGGATTCATAGTTAGCTAAAAGAAAAAGAATCCTTGATGTTGAAAAACCGCCATGTTTGTCAATATCATATAGTTTCAATTCTAGTCTATCAGGAACACGTGTATTTGATGCAAGATGACAAGTCTTTGCCGCCTTATGATCCTATTGAAAACTATATTTCGCCTAGGCCTAAGTATCTAAGGTTCAACCGTGATAGGCATAGAAAGATATTTGCTCGACAAGAAAACGTTTCTAGGATGATAAAAGGTGTGTCTTATGATTGTGGGGTGTCGTTTCTTGAAGAAGTATCGAGTGATGATTGTTCAATTGAAGAAATGGAGGATTTAGTTAAAGAGTCATTGGTTGGTACCCATGCTGAAAACGAGTGTGAAAAAGAAGAGTTTGATGAAGTTTAGGACGGTAGCGGATGGACGGAGGCAAAATTGAGGCCAACAACGCCATTATTTTGTCGACGGCCCAACGGAGAGATGTAAGCACACTACTCTCCCCCACTTGAAGAAACGGAGACACTACGTATTCATCTACAATCAACACCAAAAGGCCTGCTTTTGTAAGAAACAAAGAATGAAAGCTTTTGAAAAGTACAAGTCTGATAAAATTCCGATATTTAACGACCCATAATGTGAGTTTATTTTAATGATTCACGTCTAAGGGTTATAAAGTTAGCCGCTTTATATCTAACTAATGTTGGTTTTCATTATCTGTGACGTAGCAAAAACAGCCCATTCCAAAATGATGCAATCAAGAGAATTCTTGCGACAAAAACAAAGTAGAAGAGGAGTGGTGCTTGATAGTTGAGATGCCCGTGAGGGGAAATGACTTTGTTAAGCGGTGAAAGGGTTAATATCGTAGACCTCCTCAAAGAAAATAAGTTAAGCAGGTGAGTGATGCTTAAGCCTGCATAAGTGTGGTTGAAAGATTTTAAGAAGACCAAGGAAGATGTTGACAACATTTCAAGTATTTACATCTTATTAAAGCAAGTCAATCAATACCTATTCAAAGAGTTGATTCCAAAAGCCCGGCATCAACATCAGCATCATGTGGTAATACTCAAATTGTGTTCTACTCAAGAGTACATTCATTCAGATGCATTAAAGCTCCTTCAACAAGCTGACGATGATAAGACTCAAGTAATTGGATTGGGAATACAGTAACAGATTTGGTATTGGCGCAATGCAACTTCTTAGTGCAGCTATTTATGCACTTGCATCCGAAAACACTTCTTCCCCTTCCAACGTACTCGCTACAATCACTACTATCTAGTAGTTAACAAGTTGTATCTAATAACCAATTATGTTTAGTACATTTTTTTTAATTCTCATTTTATAGATTATTAATTAGATTTTTAAATTGTGATTTGAATATGTGATGCACATGTGTTCGAAGATGAGGAGGTTATAGAACTAAATAATGCAAGTGGAGTGATTGACACATCCATTGGTTTGATGGGTATCAGGTTGATGGATTGTGGGTTTAACGGAAATGGAAAATTATGTGGTAATATTATGAAGGTGGATTGACTTAAGAATGTAGTAAAACATGTGGTTATGAAAATAGGGAATACGGGTGACGTCGGATTAGATTCTTGTATCATGGAGTGTGTTAAAGAATGTTTGATTGAGATAGAACCAGTGACTTTAGGAGTTGGTGGACTAGAACTTCGTGATGAGTGTATTGTAGAATGTTTGGGTGGAATGGAAAGGGAGATTTGTGAAAAGATGAGGAATAGTGTCAAGAAGAATGGGAGTGGGGTTTGCGAAATGAGGTTTATTGCTGGTGATATAATAAGGGAGGAAGGATTTGAGGAGGATAGAAAGAATGGAAACAATAGCTTAGCAATATAGTAGAGAAGAAAAAGGAGTATGGTGTGTGACAAAACGAAAATACAAAAGAAAATGACAATTTTGTTGTATGAGATTCGAAGTTACTGGACAAAACACATGACCCGCCAGTTATATCCAATTGCTCTTGCTCGGCTACCTGGAAAAGTGAAGAAATTTTGGTTAAGAGTGTTAAAGAAGTAATTTCTGATGAAATGGAATGGCTATGGAACATATAGCAGTAGCTCTAAAGCACAACATGTAGTTGGAGAAGGAAGAGGACGTGTGAAGTTATGTGGAAGTGACCGAGAAGAGAAAAAGGCGCGTGTGATGTTTAATATTTGGAAGTGGCCAAAAAGGAAAAAGAAATATGTGTTGTTTGACGTATGGGGAGTAAGGAAATGTCATGTGCTGCATAGACAAGTAAATATATGTCATCAGTTGTATACTGAACTCAAACTACAGCTTGAAGCATTTTTTCCTGTGAGGTTTTCGTGAGAGAATAAGCATTGCACCAATTAGTTCTGAGTCAACTCGAGTAAGTGTTTGGAAGATGGTTCATTTGGTGTTGTGGGTTGTTTCATGTGTCTCAACTCAAGTTGTGCAGAGGAAATTCTTTGAAAATGGGACTTCCACCTCAATGTGGTGAAGATGGTTTGTTGTCAGTGGAACCTGAAATCATTTTTGATAGAAGGATTGGTAAACTCATCAATAGAGAAGCAGTATATGTGCTAGTCAAATGGGTCAACCATCCTGAAGAAGATGCCTCTAGGGAGCTTGTTGAGGATCTCATTAAGAGGTTTCCTGACTTTTCCATTGATCCTTGAGGACAAGGATCTTTTGAATGGGAATGGATTGTCACGAAATGGAAAGTTTAGCTCAAATTGGAAAAGTCAACTCAAAATGTCAAATTGCTGTTACAAGTCAAATTGATGGGAAAATCAGTTATGGCTTAAAATCCTCTATAAATACCAAACATTTGTCATTTTCTTATTACTATCTTACACATTTGTCATTCTAAACGACATAGTTTTAAGCACTCTGCACTATTCATTTTAAGCACTGTAGCTACAGTGCTACAGTCCTGGGCCAAAAAAAGCCCAAAAAATTTAGCCCAAAAATTTGGGCCGGCCCAATTAGTTTTTTTTTTTTTAAATTTAGTTGGCACAAAATAGGGAGGAAAAAAATGTTACAAAAGTACCGACGCATTCAGATAAAAAAATATCCGCGGTAACATTTCCGAACTGACTTAAACAGGCCCAAAATTGGGCACGCCCCTATTAGTTATTTGTTTTTTTTTAAAAAAAATTTGTCGGCACTATATAGGGAGGAAAAAAAAAATGTTCAAAAGTTCCGACGCATTTAGATAAAAAAATTTCCGCGGTAAACCATTTCCGAATTGATTAAACAGGCCCAAAAAATTTGAGCCGGCCCATTATAATCAAATTAAAATGCACGGGGTAACATTTCCGGAAATTGACTATACTGAAAAAGTAACCGCACTATTAAATTCGGACCGACAAAATAAACTGCACAAATTAAAGGAAAAAAAAAAAAGGAATTGAATGAACACGCAAACAACGCTGCGAGAAAAAAAATTAGTCCATGCAGTAACATGCAGAAAAAAAAGAAGAAAAAAATTAAACTATACACTATTAAACATAAAAAAACACGCCTTGCGAAAAAAAAAAAAAAAAAAAAGAAAAAAAAAAAAAAAACAAATAAAAATAAATAAATAACACATTTCGCAAGTAAAACTACGTCGTTTTGCCACTGATACAATGCTTAAAATGAACAGTGCTACAGTAACGCTACAGTACCCCGGCCCAATGGGCTCGGTTATTGTTCATCGGCCAAAAAAAAAAAACTTTAGTATCCTCCTCCTCTTTTTTGGCCAAAAACAATAAATCTTTAACTATTTACGACTTTCTATCGGCCTGGGCAAAAAAAAAACGCGTGATTGTCATTTCATATAAGAACAAAAACAAACTATTAAACATGAGACCAAAAAAATAAACCCAAAAAAAATTAATGCCCCACAACAACGCGCGAAAAATTAACGCCCGCAGCAACGCGCGGTTAATCTTGCTTGTTATCTATAAATTGTATTTCTGTCTAAACACTATGTAATCATTCAAGAAGCTCTAAACTCATCTATCAAGCTCTAAACACTATGTTACAAGTCATCATTTATGTTTTTGTCATTTACTTTGTTTTATCACTGAATCCTAGATATTCCATAATCTCAATGTTGTCTCATGTATACCAATATCATCTCGAATCATTCGTTTAACATTACTTGTATAACAATACCATCTCGACTCATCTGTTTATCATAACATATATATCAATATCACCTCGACTCATCCGTTTAACATAACTTGTATATCAATACCATCCCGTCTTATCCGTTTAACATAACATGTATATTAGTATCATATCTACTCATATGTTTAACATAACGTATATGTCGATAACATCTCGACTCATTCATTTAACATATAATGTGTATCAATATCACCTCGACTCGTCCGTTTAAAATATCATGTATAACGATATCATATCGACTCGTCCGTTTAACATCTCATGTATAACGATATCATATCGTACTCGTCCGTTTAACATCTCATGTATAATGATATGATATCAACTCGTGCGTTTAACATCTCATGTATAACGATATCATATTGACTCGTCCGTTTAACATCTAATGTATAACGATATCATATTGACTCCTCCGTTTAACTTCTCATGTATAACGATATCATATCGACTCATCCGTTTAACATCTCATGTATATCGATATCATATCGACTCGTCCGTTAAACATCTCATGTGTAACGATATCATATTGACTCGTTCGCTTCACATCTCATGTATAACGATATCATATCGACTCCTCCGTTTAACTTCTCATGTATAACGATATCATATCGACTCATCCGTTTAACATCTCATATATATCGATATCATATCGACTAGTTCGTTTAACATCTCATGTGTATCAATATCACCTTGATTGATCCGTATAACATAACTTGTATAACGATATCATATCGACTCATCCGTTTAACATCTCATGTATAACAATATCATATCGACTCATCCGTTTAACATCTCATGTATATCGATATCATATTGACTCGTCCGTTTAACATCTAATGTGTATCAATATCACCTCGATTGATCCGTATAACACAACTTATGTAACGATATCATATCGACTCATCCGTTTAACATCTCATGTATAAGGATATAAAATTGACTCGTCTGTTTAACATCTAATGTGTATCAATATCACCTCGAATCATTTGTATAACATAACTTGTATATCAATATCATCTCGACTGGTTTGTTTAAAATCTCATGTATAACGATATCATATCGACTCGTCCGTTTAACTTCTCATTTTTAACTATATCGTATCGACTCATCCGTTTAATATCTCATGTATAAAGATATAATATCGAATCGTCCGTTTAGCATCTCATGTATAATGATATCATATCGACTCATTTGTATAACATAACATGTATATCAAAATAGTCTCGACTCGTCCGTTTAAAATCTCATGTATAACGATATCATATCGACTCGTCCGGTTAACATCTCATGTATATCGATATCATATCGACTCGTCCGTTTAACATCTCATGTATAACGATATTTTATCGAATCGTCCATTTAACATCTTATGTATATCGATATCATATCGACTCGTCCGTTTAATATCTCATGTATCACGATATCATATCGACTCGTCCGTTTAACATCTCATGTATAACGATATCATATTGACTCGTCCGTTTAACATCTCATGTATAACGATTTCATATCAACTCGTCCGTTTAACATCTCATGTATGGCGATATCATATCGACTCGTCCGTTTAACATCTCATGTATAACGATATCATATCGACTCATCCGTTTAACATCTAATGTGTATCAATATCATCTCGACTCATTTGTATAACATAACTTGTATATCAATATCATCTCGACTTGTTCGTTTAACATCTAATGTAAAACGATATCATATCGACTCGTCCGTTTAACATGTATTATATGTGAATATCATATCGACTCACCTGTTTAACATGTCTTGTATATGAATATAATTTCAATGCAAGTCAAATACTACATGTATCGAAGTTCATAAGGAAGTGTTAACACATCCGAGAGTATTCAAGTGATCATTGAGATATGTGAACCAACCAAGTGCCTTTACATTTAATCCAGCTTTTAATTTATGAGTGTATGATTGTCAACAACGTAACCTTGGTATTTATATAAAACGACACATGCTAAACGCTCATAGTAAATTTAGAATCGAAAATGCTCATCGTAATTTTAAAATCGTAGTCGCTCATCATAATGTTTTTATATAATGTATA
>BQNB010114943.1:0-21657 GCA_026074375.1 Tanacetum coccineum
AGCAAATGCGTACAACGCTAAAAATAAATAGTAGATTTATCGACGTCGTCAATGACTTGAAAACACAGGGTGTTATAGAAATGATGATGGAATGTGATTTATAATGTTGTAATTTATGTTATTACAACTTATTTGAGTAATGGTTGAGGTTAAAAATGGATAAATATCGAGAAACGGGTCATAGTTTAGTATTTTGCTCGGGTTAGGGTTTTTGGGTTTCATTTCATGAAATCTTATGAAATGAGGATGATTATAGAATGTAAATGAAGTATATGACTTGCTTGTAACTTGTACTTGATGGATTATACAAGTTTCCTTGGGAAAACGGAGGTAAAACGGCTATTTTGGATGTCATGCTCAATAACTTGTACATTGTGCCTTTAAAGACTTGTACCTTAACTTAGAGAGAGTTTATATTTTAAATGAGATGTTATATTACTTGTACATATGCTTTAGTAGCTTGTACATTCACTTTAGATATTAACCTTCCATGGAATTAGGGTTTTGAGGCATACGATAACGGTTTAAAGCCTGTTTTAATATAACGTTGCGAATGGTACATTATATGAGTAATGTAATTTGTAATAATGATATTATGATATTGAATTGACATGTTATGATATTTTCTTGACATATATGAAGATAGGATTGATATAGGTAGGTTGTGTGAGCTTGTTAACTTTAGATATGCAAGTTACATTGCAAATTAAGATATTGGTGATGCAAGTAATGTAATAAAGCAAAACATTTCCTTGAAAAAGGTGGTTCATATATAATAGATAGATAGATAGTACATTGCATCTAACTTAATAGATGGATATTTACATTGATGAAAATTTACGGGTTGTTATACATATCATCTAAACTCTCTACTCAAAACAAAAGCAAACTTGTATCCGTCCTTAAAAAACATAAGGAAGCTTTTGCTTGGAGAACGGCAGACATTCCTGGTATCTGTCCATTATTCTGTAAACACAAGATACAACTTCTGGATGACAAGAAACCATTTGTCTAAAAACAAAGAAGGTTAAATCTAAACATGCAAGAAGTTGTTAAAAAAGAAATCGTTAAACTCTTAGATACCTGTATTATTTATCTAATTGCCGATAGTCCTTGGGTTAGTCTTATTCACGGTGTACCAAAGAAAGGTGGTATTATAGTTTTCACCAACGAAAATGATGAACTTCTCTCAACAAGAACCGTTACGGGTTGGCGAGTATGCATCGATTATCGTAAACTCAATGAAGCAACCGGAAAAGTTCATTTTCCTTTGCCATTTATGGACCCAATATTAGAAAGACTCGCAGGAAATAAATATTTTTGTTTCCTCGATGGTTTTTTGGATATAAGAAAAAACAACATTCACATGTCCCTTCAAAACATACGCTTATAAGCGAATTCCTTTTGGGCTATTCAATGCCCCAGCTACATTCCAAAGATGCATGTTGGCAATCTTTCACGATAGGATCAAAGAATCCATCGAAGTATTCATGGACGATTTCTCTGTGTTTGGAGACTCTTTCGACAAATGCCTAAAAAACTTGATAAAATGCTCCAGCATTGTAAAGATGATCATCTTGTCCTTAATTAGGAAAAATGTCACTTCATGGTCAAAGAAGGAATTGTGCTTGGACACAAGGTGTCTAGCGCAGGACTTGAAGTCGACAAAGCAAAAAATATCGTAATCTCAAAACTTCTACCCCCTACTAATATCAAAGGTATTAGAAGCTTTCTTGGACATGCCGGTTTTTACTGATGTTTCATTAAAGATTTTTTGAAAATTGCCCGACCTCTAACTAAGCTGCTTGAAAAAGATACTCCGTTTGAATTCAACGATGAATGTCAAAAAGCATTCGAATTATTGAAAGAGAAACTCACATGTGCTCCTATGATCGTAAGCCCAAACTAGAATCTTCCATTTAAACTTATGTGTGATGCAACTGATTTCGCAGTTGGAGTTGTCTTAGGTTAAAAAGATGGTAAAAACTTTCACCCAATCTACTTCACAAGCAAAACTCTTAATCTCGCTCAACAAAAATACACCGTAACCGAAAAAGAACTTATGGCTGTAGTTTTTGCATTCGACAAATTTAGATCCTATCTTATTCTATCAAAAACTAGTGTTCACATCGATCATTCAGCTCTAAAGCATTTATTCAATAAACAAGATGCTAAACCCTATCTTATTCGATGGATACCATTGTTACAAGAATTTAACATAGAAATCAAGGATAGAAAAGGTACAAAAAATGTCGCAGCTGACCACTTATCCCGAATTGAAAATGAAGAGTCAAGTGATGACAGTGAAATGGATGATAACTTCCCTGGAGAAACCCTTATGGAAATCAACACTAAAAATGAACCATGGTTCGCAGACTTTACAAACTACTTGGTAGCTGATATTATACCAAAAGGGATGACGTACCAACAAAAGAACAAATTCCTCTCTGACCTCAAACACTACTTCTGGGAGGAACCCTACCTCTTTAAAGTATGTTCTAATAGTATGATCAGATGTTGTGTCTCTGGACCAGAAACCCAAACAATTTTAGATCAATGTCACTACGGACCAATCGGTGGACATTATGGACCAAATGTAACCACTAAAAAGGTCCTAGATTTAGGATTTTACTGGCCGACAATCATAAAAGAAGCTCATACTCTAGTTCGCCTTTGCGAAGCATGCCAAAAGACGGGAAATATATCAAAACGTGATGAGATGCCCTTAACCAACATTCAAGTGTGTGAAATTTTTTATATATGGGTTATTAACTTTATGGGACCATTCCCAAAATCGCATAAGTTTGAATACATTCTTTTCGCTGTTGATTACGTATCTAAATGGGCCGAAGCTCAGGCTTTACTAACCAATGATGCCCAAGTTGTTTTCACTTTCTTAAAGAAACTATTCTGCCGATTCAGAATGCCCAAAGCTCTAATCAGCGACCGAGGTACTCACTTTTGCAACAAAATAATAAAAAGAACCATGAAAAGATATGGAGTTAACCACCGTTTTTCTACATCATATCACCCTCAAACTAGTGGTCAAGTTGAAAACACGAATAGAGCTCTTAAAAGAATTCTTGAAAAGACTGTTAATGACAATCCTGCTATTTGGTCAAGAAAACTTGATAACGCTCTGTGGGCTTTTCGCACTGCTTACAAAACACCTACCGGTACCACACCCTATAAACTTATATATGGAAAGAACTTTTACTTACCGTTTGAAATTGAACACCATGCATACTGAGCCTTAAAGAATTGTAATCCATATCTCATCGCTGCTGGTGAAAAATGAATATTTCAGTTACACGAATTAGATGAACTTAGACATCAAGCCTATGAAAATTCTCGATTATACAAAGCAAGAACAAAAGTCTGGCATGATAGAAAATTAAGAATGAGAAAAGAATTCAAACATGGAAACAAGGTTCTACTCTTTCACTCAAAGTATAAATTCAAACAACCGAAACTCAGATCTCATTGGCTAGGATCATACGTAGTAAAACATCAATATCCATCTGGATATATTGAACTCTATGGAAAAGATGGAAAAACATTTATTGTTAATGGCCATCGACTCAAACTATATCATGAAGAAGAAGATTATAATGACCAAAAGGAAGCAATTATTCCCTTCTTTCCCAAAGAATGACTCACCAAGTTTGAGTCTAGCTAACGACTCTCTTAAAAATTAAGCGCTTCTCGAGAGGCAACTCGTGCTTCACTTAAGTGTGGAGGAGTCCCTCCTTCATTCTTTTGTTCATATCCTTAATTTATTTTCTAATAAAAAAAACAACAAAAATATTTTCTTTTCGTGTGCTTTTGTGTATTTACTTTTATGCGGGTAATATAGCTTGAAAATTTGGAAAATTATGAAGTCTGTTCAAGGATAGCTTTCTCGCAGCTATATATCTCTATGCCCCGGGAAGTACCGTTTTCCCTTAATTTTCCTTATTTTATCTCTATTATCAGTTATCACATTGAGGGCAATGGTTAGGAACAAGAAAAGTATCGGTCACTTCCAATATATACTAGTCTTAGCCCGTAGGTTAACATATGATAAGCTTAGTAAGCTAATATGGCCCAAGGCCCATAGAAGCCTTAGTAAAGCCCATGGTCGGCCTTGTATGTAGCATATATACCCTCTCCATGCCTTGGAGAGGGTGGTTGGTTATTTCATTTCTCATTTCACACACAAAATAATATTATCATCCATTCCATGTTACTTTCTCTCAAGAAACTTTCCAACCCACTTATCTCTCTAGTTCTTGCATAATATCAAAGATTACTAGTATTCTACAATTGGTATCAAAAGCCATGGAGTGGTGTGTTTAGTTTTTGTGTTTGTCTTTTGATTTGTGTTCAAAACCTTTACAAAGAACAAAATCTTGACTTAAAATTTTTTGGCTTAAAAACCTTAAAGTTGTCATTTTTCTTGTTCCTATAGGGTTAGTAACACTAGTTGTACAAGATTTTTTGCAAAAAACCAATCATAAATGTGTCTTTTTGAGTTTTGAAAAATTTGGTTTCGTCATAGTTATAACCGAACTAGTTGTCGTAGTTGTAACCGAATGAGTTGTTTTTGTTGGAACCGAACTAGTTTGTTTATGTTGAAACCGAACGAGTTGATTTTAGTTGGAACCAAAAGAGTTGTTATTAGTTGGAACCGAACTAGTTGATTTTAGTTTGAACTGGACTAGTTTTCTTCAGTTGGAACCGAACTAGTTTTCTTCAGTTGGAACCGAACTTGTTAACCGAACCAGTTGAACAGATCTAGTTTGTTCGTGTTGGAATTGAACTAGTTAATCGAACCAGTGGAACCAAACCAGTCTTTTTGTTTAACAACCGAACTAGTTAATCGAACCAGTGGAACCGAACTAGTCTTTTTGTTTGACAACCGAACTAGATAACCGAACCAGTGGAACCGATCTAGTCGGTATTTTGACAACCGAACTAGTTAATCGTTTTGGCAATCGAACTAGTTAACCTTTTTTTTACAACCAAACTAGTCAACCTCCTTTGTAAACCAAACTAGTCAAAACCTATCAACTCAAATTTCTAAATTATACGGTTATTTCTTTGACTTGTAAAATCCCGTGAAACATTAACTTGTTTTCCCGGTTTTGTCGAGAATTGTAAAATCCTATGTAATTTCAAGAATTACTTCAAGACTCGACAACCACATAATCAAACACAATTTCTTTCTACCACCGATCGATCAACTAGTAATCTTTTTGATACCACATTAATCAACGACGACTCTTGCTGATAAATCACTTCTCTCGGGTGGTGACAATAAACCACCGATGCTTGAAAAACATTTGTATGATTCATGGAAAAGCAGAATGGAACTTTATATGATGAATAAACCACATGGTAGAATGATCCTTGCTTTCATTGAGAAAGGTCCACTCGTGTGGCCATCAATCACAGTGGATGGTGTAACAAGACTTAAGGAATATGATTGTGATATCAAAGCAATTAATATCATTCTCCAAGGCCTTCCTACAGAAATTTATGCTCTTGTAAGTCAACATCGTGTAGCCAAGGATCTTTGGGAGAAGATTAAACTGCTCATGCAAGGAACGTCGTTAACAAAGCAAGAACGAGAGTGTAAGTTGTACGATGAATTTGATAAGTTCACTTACAAGAAAGGAGAGTCGTTACACGAGTACTACTTGAGATTCACACTGCTACTCAATGATATGAACATCTACAAGATGCCACTGGAGCAATTTCAAGTTAATACCAAGTTTCTGAACACACTTCCTGATGAATGGAGCAAATTTGTTACTGATGTTAAGTTGGTCAAAGACTTGCATACTACCAATGTTGATCAGCTTCATGCTTACTTGGAACAACATGAACGACATGCAAATGAAGTTCGTTTGATGCATGAACGTAACTCCGATCCTCTTGCTTTAGTTGCATCTCACCAAATAACACAGTCACCTTATCAAACTCATCAACACACTTACCAAAACACTCAACTTCAACCACCAGCTTCAACATATCCATCTCCACAGTATGGTTCACCTTATCAGTCTCAACAATACTCAACTCATCAATCATCAACACCTCTTTCAGTAACTTATCCATCCAATGATTTTCAATCATCAATTCACCACAACGAATTTTAGCTTTTCTGTTTGTTTAATCTAGCTTATTTATGTTCATAGTGCTTATTTAGGTTAGATTAGCTAATCTCTCTTGCTTAAGTTTCCTTAGCTTATTAGTTCCTTAGGCTTTTGTTAGCTTTGCTTGAGTCTATGTGCCCTTAAGCTAATTTTTGCACTGTTGATTTGACTTAGCCTTTTTCAGCTTATTTAGTTGCTACATTTTAATTCCTAGTGCTTATTTAGGTTAGGATAGATAGCCCCTTTCTGCTTATTATGTTCATATTATAAGCTTATTTGTCCATATAAGTCACCAAGAAAAAGCCCTTTTGCCTTTAAGCTTATTTAAGCTTCTGTCAACAAAAAGCCCCTTTTTCAGCTTATTTTTAGCACTTCTCAAAAAGCTGTAGTTATGAAAAATGATAAGCTCAAGGAGCTTATCAAGTTTGTTTGAAAAGTTTTTGTAAAAAAAAAGGGGGAGATAAGGGGAAACCCGGGTGAGCAAGACTCGAACCCGGGCCTCTACCCTCAATACACCCCTTTTTATAACCAAGCCCTTACCGCTGCGCCCTTGGGACTTCTACGTTAGAGTCCCAAGTGGTTTAGTATTTAACCCTTGTTTAGCCCTTTAAGCTATAAGCTCGTTTGAGCTTATTTTCGGCTTATTTATAAGCCGAAATTTGGGTTTCTTTTTCTTAGGACATTTATAGTATAAAAGTTATTTTAGTAATTTTTTCTGAATTTCTTTAAAAATAGTTTTAGTAATTTTTATTAATTGTAATGTAGTTATAAAGTTTTAAAAATTCATAAAAAATACAAAAATTATCAAAAAAATTATTTTTCTGTTTTAGAAATTTTATTATGTCATAATTTACGTAGGAAAATTAGAAAAACTTTGTTTAGGATTAATTTTTCAAACTTTTGATTTTAAATAACGAGGGCTCGGGTCACGGTCTTGACTTGACTGTTTTTGGGTCAACACGAACCTCCGTTTTAGTCTAGTTTTTTCATTCTTCATGTATATAGTTCCCTAGAGTTGTTTAGAAGTAAAAAAATTTATTTGTAAAGTTTAATTTTGAAGATTTTAGGTTTTTGACCTTTTGTTCGGGATTCATGCTCTCGTTTTTTCAGCTTAAATTTCTAATTTTTAGGTTTTCTTAATCGTTTTGTTTGTTTGGTTTACTTGTTTCCACACTCTCAAATCATTTCTCTCATTCAAACTCCAATCTTCCGACTGTATCGATTCTCCAGCACAGCCTCGTTGGGGATAAACGACCCGGGGATATTCTATACTACTTCCCGGTTTCATTGATTGTGTTTTTAGACTATACTTACTATATATTTATTATTTATTATATAATATATATATTAAGAGGTGTAGTTTAGCACCAATCAAATTTTTGGCGCCGTTGCCGGGGAGGCTGTGAAACCAATTTTCGTTACGTTTGTCAAGAAGTGTTTGAATCTGTGAATATTATCATATAAAAATTAAAAATAATAAAAACTAAACAAAATATAAAAACGCAATTGTCTTTAATTATAATAAAATTCACAAATTGGTTCAAAAATACAACAATATAATAGTCTCAATTGAGGTATTATCATAATAAACTTCGGTGAACTTTTTGGTTTCCCAACTAGAACAAAAAGATTTTAATAAACTTGCCTTTGTGTCACTTGCGTAGGTTACGGTTCACCTTTTAAAAGATAAATAATAAACTCTAAGCGGGGTTATAGGGGGTTATATGTCCTAGGAACTCGACCTAAAGGACAAAAAGGTTTTTAATAGCTTCGCGCTTTCCTATTCCTCCGCTCCTTTGTGCGTTTTTCTTTTCGAAGAGTTACCGAGAAGCTTGTCGATTATTAGGTTTAAGTTGTAATTCTTCGTTGTCAGTTTATAAATAATTGTGAATTTACTTTTGATATAAACCAAAAAAGAACAAAAAAAAATTAGTTGTAAAATTTTTCCTTTTTTTAGTTGTACGCATCATATCCAGTCTCGTACATTCTTCATAATCAACAACACCAGGCCCCACTGTTGTTTGAACAACTTTATATCTTGAAGAACCAATGTAAATCCAGGATCAACTGCTCCGTATGGATGATTAAGTGAATCTATGGCTCAGTTGCTTGAAGCACCCACCGCGGGTTACGAGGATGCCATCGTTTGTTGTGCCCGAAATCCACCCGGACAACTTTGAGCTTTAAGCCACGGTTGCTTAACCTCGTCAAACAAGCAATTCTCTCGGGACATGACATAGAAGGTCCTTCATGCCTACACACTCCCGATATTTCAACAAGATCAATCTACATTGAAGTTTCCCGAACGTCCCGAGTACGTCGGTAAAGCTTATGCTTTTCCTATTTTCCCTCGAGGGGACAACCCGGATTTGGCTTGAAAAAGAACCCCCTCGATCGATTCAAACATGGGATGATCTTGTCTCGAAATTCATCAACAAATTCTTCCCTCCTTCTAAAACAACAAATCTTCGAAATGAAATCACGAGATTTCAACAAAGATTTGATGAGACGTTTTATGAAGCATGGGATAGATTTAACGATCTTCTTCGGGCTTGCTCACTCATGGATTTTTAGAGTTGCATCAACTCGTACATTTCTATTAATGCCTAGAACTATATACGATCACGCATTCGTTTTAATTCGACGAGAGGCCGGTGGCAACTGTTTGGCATAAAAATGCTGTGATTACTTAAAGACTCATTGGAAAGCAAATCCAAGTTCGTAATTCACGTAAACAAACGGTTTGTTGCCAAATTGAGTTCGAGCACTTCCACCCCAGTATCTCTTATCGAAGTTGCTGAGTGAAAGATATGGTGATGAAAAGCTTTACTCCTTGATAGAAAAATCAATTCTCCCGATACTCACGTAAAAGCGGTGAGGAAAGTTGTGTTACTTGGGTTGGTGCTCATTACTACCACATTGTCCAGCCACCGCTTGGCATGTTTATCGAGATAATATTCATTAATATGTATCTATGCAGCCGCAACTTAACTAAACAAGGGAAACACCGGTTATCAAAGCCCCAGTTTTCAAATCAAATCAACCTCCCAGTTTCCTCCAGTTCAATACAATATAATATAGCAAAATAAGGAGGAAAAACATCAGAATCATAAACCAAAACCGTGGGAATTTTATTCAAGCTTAGCTTACAACACCCCGGTTCATCAAGGTCAAATATACGACCTCAGTTGTTCAACTCCGCTTATCAAGCTCCCGCCTAAGCAGCTCCTTCTCTCAAATTCAAGGTGTTCGATAGGAAAGAATTCCAAGCCTTACGATAAAGGCTTATGATGATTGTGATTAAGGAAACATGCAGACTCAAGGTAAAACATGCAAAATCAATTGGTCCAATCTCACGGACATGCTTTCCAAATTTTGTTCAATTCAATATCGCTCTACTTCGGGAAACTCTCCCTAGTAACATGTTACTAACCCGAAGGAGGATTTTAAAAGGTTATTACCACTCGATGGTGTAGCTTACAAGGGACCCACGATAATATACTTCCTCTCCTAATGTAGGTAGAACGTGAAAACGAGGTCACAAAGGATACCATGCCTCCTATAATAACGGCAAGCCACAAAGACATCCAACCTCCGGGTTTGTCCCTGTTTTTGTCCATTCATGATCATTCTTGAGACCGCAACATGCTCCAGTTAGTGACTGCAAGGGCCTAACAAAAAGCATTCAATTCATTCTTCAAGAAGAAATGATGATAGAAGTCGTAAGAATGCTTTACCGACAAATTGAGAAATTCTATTGAATGAAAGCTGTTGAGATTTGAGTTTCGAATATTAGCTTTAAGGTTGCCCTTGATGCTTATGAAAATTCGCCTCGACTCTAAAAAACCTAATCGGAAACAAGGAAATTGTGAGTTGAAAATGGCTAGATCAGAACCATTGATTTGAGATTGCTAAGCGGTCATCCTAAACAAGTTACAACGAAACTTGGCGACTGGCCCGATTTATCATTCATGCGATTTTTCTGGGATTATACATGCAACGCCTTGGCGATATTGGCGCAAAGCATTAAGATTATATTGCCTTATTCCTGTTTGGAAAAAATCTCTCTCTTCCAGAACTAACCCTGGACTTGCATGACGCTTGAAATTAGCGGACCGTTCAAATCTTTGAACCAAATCGGTCTTTCGCTGAAGTCGTTCTAGGTAAGGTGGGAAAGTTCCAATTTCTAGCAGATTTCGTAGTCGTCTCATTTGAGCAGATCCCGAGTACCTTTGTTTCGGGGGAGTTTCTTATTAAGGACCTGTCGTGATTTAGTCGTTGTATTGAGGAGAATAGAACCCTTCGTGTTGGCAGAGAGGCATTACATTCAATCTGGACAAACTGCGAGGATACACGGCTAATTATAATCATATGACGGCAAACCGAATTGACGTCATTGATATGGCTTGTGAAGAATATTCTCAAGAAGTTCTTGGTTTCTCAAACGTGGTCTCAAGTGGCAATCCCACTCCTTACTATGATCCAATCGTCTCTACTGTTTCTCTAACTTTAACTCCATTCGGGGACAGTGATTTTCTCCTTTTCAGAAGAAAAAAACACAAAGGCACGGGGGTGGGAAACCTCTTTTTTGCTATAGAGGATGATCCACTTCACCGGGAATTGATCCAACATATTATGACCCTGATGGGGACATTCTTCCCCTGAAACAATTCTTATAGTGATCCATTCACCAACACCTCCCATTCAATGAACTTATTTCTGGATATGGAAAACTCGAAAGATCTTAAAAATCTGCGTGAAGAAAACTCTTCAGTTATTGAGCCCCCTAGGTTGACTCAAGGGACTTGCACCTCATTTGGAATATGCAACTTTTTGGGGAGGGGTGACGAACAAAGCTACCCGTCATATTGCAAATGAGTTAAAGAATGGAGAAAACGCGGAGCTCTTCACATGAGGTTCTAAAGTCCACTAAGCGAGCCATCGCTTGGAAACTTTCTGATATCAAGGGTATCAACCCAGTGTTTTGTACCCATAAAATTCTCATGGAAGAAGACTACGAAACGTACGGTTCAAGTATCATAAGGCGGGTAAATCAAAAAATCCATGACCATCATCAAGAAAAGAAGTTGGAAAACTTCTTGACGCCGGATATTGATTTATCAATCTCTGAGTAAGTCCCGTGGGTAAGCCGGTGCACTGTGTACCCAAAGTAAGGGTGGTCATGACCGTCGTCAAAAACGATGAATATGATCTTATTCGAACTCGATTGGGTCACAGGGTGATGAGTGTGCAAAATCGACTATAGGAAAGTTGAATGAGGGCTACCCGAAAGGACCATTTCCCACTTTCCCTTCAGGACCAAATGCTCGAAAAATAAAAAATAAAAAAAAAAATAGACTCGCGGGAAAACCAAATTCTATTGTTTCTCGATGGCCTTTTGGGTTAATTCCAGATTCCCATAGGACCGATAGGCAAGAAAGACTACCTTTACTTGCCCATCGAAACATTTGTTTATCAGCCGATGCCTTTTGGGCTATGCAATGCACCTGGCTCATCAACGAATGTATAAGGATGGCAATCTTCGACAATGATCGAAAAAACAATGGAAGTGTTATGAATGACTTTCAGTCTTCGGGGATTCTTTCTTTAATTGCCTATCCAGTGGACTAAAAATGTTAAAACGGTGTGAAGACACCAATTTGGTCCTAAACTAGGAGAAAAGCCATTTCATGTAAAGAAGCATTGTTCTTGGACACAAAATCTTTCTAAATAGAATGAGGTCGACGAGCTAAAGGTGACGTTATCGCCCAGATCCCTCACCGATAACTACTATGTAAGGTGTCGAAAGTTTTCTTGGGCATGCCGGGATTTGGTAGGGTTCATAAAGACTTCTCAAAATTGCATCCGCCCAATGATTCACCTGCTTGAAAAAGAGACTCCATTTTTTACTTCTCAAAAGAGAGGTATCGAATCCTTTAATACACTTAAAAGAAAATTAACTGAGGCTCCGATTTTGATTGCTCCCGACTAGGACTTTCCCTTCGAACTAATGTGGTGATGCAAGTGATTTTGCAACTGGGGCAGTCCTAGGGATACGATAATGATCAAGCTTTTCAAAAACAAAACACTATGCAGAAAACCATGATTGAAGCTCAAGCACACTACACTACGCCCGAAAAAGAATTACTGCGTTCGATATCAAGCTTTGAGAAATTTCGGTCATATCTTGTTTATGTATAAGAGCTATAGTGGTTATACGGACAATTTGCTATAAAGTCATCTCTTCGCTAAAAAAGATGATAAGCCAAGACTGATGGGTGGGTCCTTTTGCTCCAGATTCGATGTGTGTCATCTGAGACCATAAGAGAGCAGAAAATCTAGCAGCGTTCATTCTTTCCAGACTTGAGAACCATTCATCAAGATAAATCCGAGAACAAGGAAATCCACGGAAACATGTCTCTCGAAACTCTGGGATCGGTTTTGGCTATTCATGTTGATTAGTACCCCATGGTTGGCCTAGATTTTGAAATACTACCATGCGGGGAAGTTCTCATGTCAAGGAATGTTCATCCTAACAGAAAAGCAAAGTTTTTTCAAAGATGCCAAACATTCTTCTGGGTTGGTACCCTTCTTGTTCAACAATTGTGCAGATCAAATGTCGGCGGTGTGTGCTACGGCAAAGAAGCTCTCGACATTCTCGAAGCTAGCCACAATGGTCCCACCAGGGGACCATCACGGTCTGCAAATCTCACCGGCCAAAAAGGGTCTTGATGCCGGATTCTTTTGGCCTTCAATATACAAAGATGCCAACGAGTTGTGTTAAGAAATTGTGACTCGTGCCATCGACAAGAAAAATTTTCAAAGGGATGAGATGCTCAAATTCCATCCAGTTTGTGAAATCTTGACGTTTGGGGCATCGATTTCATGGGACCATTCCCATCTTCTAAAGGCAACAAATACATACTTGTGGCTGTCGATTACCTGTCAAAATGGGTTGAAGCAAAAGCGCTCCCCACCAACGACGCCCGAGTAGTTTGCAAATTTCTTAAATCTCTCTTTGCCAGATTTGAATACTCCTCGTGCGTCATCATCAGTGATCGTAGAAACAACATTTGCAATTATGGACCTAGTTCTTCACAAGGGTCGTTGCTTAAATTATGGAGTCCTTCATCGTCTTTCCAACCGCGTATCACCAGACAAGTGTGGGAGGTTGAAGTATCAATGTGGTTTATAAAAGAATTCTTGAACGACAGTGGTGCGGAAAATCTGCCTCTTGGTCGGAACCAAATTGGATGACGCTCGTGGGCTTCCGTTACAGCGTACCAAAAACACCATCGGGTGACTCCGTACATGGCTTGTATTTGGAAAGATCTTGTCATCTGCCAATTGAGTTGGAGCACAAAGCTTACTGGGCCCTCAAACATGCAAACTTTGTTCTCAAACGCGGATGACGTGATCACCGCAAAGATCAACTCAACGAATTATGTGAACTGCGATTGATCAAGCTACGAAAATTCTTGATATACAAAAGAGAATACTAAGGGATTCATGACGCTAAAGATCAAAAAAACCGCGTTTTCAAAGTCGCGTGATCAAGTTACTCCTTTTAACTCAGATTGAAAATTTCTCCGGCATGTTGAAGTCCCGTGGTTCAGGGACCATTTACCATTGTTCAAGTTTTTCCGTATGGCACCGTTTGGTTATCTTCAAAACTCCGAGCCAAATTAAAGTAAATGGGTCATCGTCTAAGTACTCTTTTGAGGTTGTTATCCTGCTTATGGATATCCCGGACCTCCAAACCTTCCCTAAGGACAACTAATTCAGGGATTGGGTCAAGCATTAGTGACCCTGTAACAGCGCTTCGTGGGAGGCACCCCATGCTTTTCCTTAGGTTTATCCGTAGTAGTATGCTAGCGTAGTATAGATAAGTGCTTAGTTGTTGTGAGGAGGCTTGCGCTTTCCTTTTCCATTGTTTTGTGTTTTGTGCTGTTATTGTCCAGGATGACCGGATTTTTGAAGCCTCTCATGCTCGCAGTTTTTGTTCCTTCGATCAAAGCTTAACCAATCTCTCAGCTTCATTTTGGGATCCCGATATCTATTCTTATCGACTAACGTTTATTCTTTAAGCATAATTCATAAACGGATTTAGATTGTACGTAGGACCTTTCTTAAAACATTGAGGACAAATGTTCATTCTGTATAGGGGTATCTTCGATTTAATTATGATGCAGCCGTTGTTATCACGGTAATCCGTTTTTTTTACCTCCAAAATTCAAAAAAATGAAAAAATTCGGAAAATTTCCAAATTAAAATAAGTGTTTGTCACAATTTTAACTTTCCCCCCCCCCCCCCCCTTCCTGTTGGGTAGAATTAAGAGTAAAATTTTGAACCGATCGAGTCAGTGTTGGCTTAAGCTTATTCCTTAACTTTTAGACTAAGCGGTGTCGCGAATATTCGCGAAGAAGAACGAAAATGTAGTTTCTTGTTAAGTTTGGCTCGGATGCTAAACAGATTATTTGGAAAATCTTTTAAGAGCTCATGTGTGTAATTTGTTCGCTTTTTCTCCCATTAAGATTCCAACTGACTTATTATACGTGTACTTTTGGAAATTAAACTTAATCAATAATTTTTATCTAGTATATTAGCAAAAACTTTAGACTTAGTTCAAATTTATACTTGTAGTTTTCAAAAGACGTTTTCCAATTCAAAAAAAAAATGATGAAAATGCAAAATTGATAATAAATATATAACTGTGGGGTGATAAAAGTTTGCTTGCATCTTGCCGGCTCAAACCGATGTTAGGCCTTCTAAGAAAACCCATAGTAGAAATTAATAAATCCAAGACTGATAAATAGTATTGACTGCATCTTGCCGGCTCTACAACCGAAGTTGCCAGCCTTCTAAAAGGTCGCAGGGTTACATATGCGTACATAGTTATTATTAAGTGTGAATAAAAGATCTATTTGTTAATTCAAATATGCTTGTTGAAAACTTTGGCTATTATAATTTATAAAGCTATTTATTACGGAAAACCTGAGAGTTTTTGAAACCTAAGGTCCGTGAGTCCCGATACTAGTCTCTGTGGGGTGTCAAAAGCCTGGTCACTTAACCGCAAGGTTGGGATGTGCCGAGACGAAAGTCGCTACATGGGATGATCTCGCCTTCAAACTCATTATTCTCGGGTAGAACGTGAAACATAGAATGTTGCAAAACGTTGATCCATGGTTGAAATTCAAAATAGCACATACACCTAAGATATAAATTGTCGGGAGTGAAAAATTTACAAATTGCAAATATGAGTAGTGTTAGCATCTTAGCTCATAATTAACAGTGATTTCGTTTTAAGCTTGGTTTGGAATAAGTGAAAAGTCGGGAACGATGAATTTATCCTTTTTGGGGCATTCTCGGATCGAAATGCATCTTGTTCTATGATCCCTTAAAGTTATTAAATAACGAAAGTCAAAACGTTCTAGTTAGTTGATTATGAAAAATACAAAAAGATGTGTAGGAATAGGTATTATTATAAAAAATGGTTAAGCGGGATTTTCAAACTTTTGAGTCTTTTACTTTCCTCGAATAATGAACACCCCCCCCCCCCCCCCCCCCCCCCCCCCCCCCCCCCCCCCCCCCCCCCCCCCCCCCCCCCCCCCCCCCCCCCCCCCCCCCCCCCCCCCCCCCCCCCCCCCCCCTCCCCACTTAGCTACTTTTTCGAGGTTATTTGTCTGAGGGTGATTGAGATTCTTTTGTTTTTAAAATGCTTACTTCTAGCATGCGTTGAGGACACGGAATACCTTAGTATGGGAACTGGTATGTGTTTAATTACACACACCTTTTACCTTTAAAAACAAGTTAAAATAACCAAAAACGGACTTAAAATGCCAAAAATATGCTTGTTTTGCTAATTGTGTTGTGCAGGAACGGATATCTAAGAAAAGGACGAAAAACAAAGCCAAAACGACAAAACCGGACACGGAATGAAAAAGCATAGAAAAGACAAAGTCAAGACAAAGCCCAAGTGTAAAAAAGTCAACCAAAGTCAACCCCGACAAATCCAAAGTCAAAAAGTGAAGAAAAATAAGCTTAGGGGCCAAAATTGCCAAGTCCCTAACTTATTTAATGAAGGAAATGAAGACAATACTTGTAAGGGACTTAAACTGCCATTTCACTAAAGATATACCACATGGGCCATTTCTGCAAACCACCAAAAGTCATACACCAAAAGGACTTAACTTGCAACACACTATATAACACTTGGGAGGTGTTTCTGCCAATTTCCAAAACTATCATTAAACACAAGGACGAAATTTGAAAGATAGATATATACTTTTGGGGACTAAAATTGCCAAGTCCCCAAAGTTTAAACCTGTTTTGAACCACTGTACATCTCTCCCACAAGTTTCCCGCCAAACTTATAACCCCCCCTCCTGTCACTTTCCACCTTGATTCCTGTTCCCATAACAACAAAAATGTCACCACCACAAACCCCACCTCCTAGAAGTCAAAGTGACAGCTTGGCAATCCTATGTGATACTATTAGGCAAACAAATCGATGGCTGTGATGATTTTGAGTGGGAACCAAGATAAATGAAGGGCCAGGATTGCTTTGTGTTTCTACTCTCACAACAAACACAAGATTGTTTTATCTCTACAAAGAAGCACACGAGGGCAAGACCAAACCCTAGCTCCTTTTGCTATAAAATCTTTTGTAAGCCCTTGAGGCAAAGTTAGTTAGTTTTTAAATGTGTAGTTGTAGTACTCAGTCTTAATTTTTAACTTAGTTTGCTTTTATGTAATTGTACTCTTTTCTTTAGTTTAATGAAAATTCAGTTTTAACTTTCACATTATGTTCTAAAGTTTGATTTCAACTTGTGTTTCTTTTAAAAAGTCATATAAGCTCTTATATAAGCACTTTACAATCTGTTTTCAAACTTTGATATAAGATACCATGAAAAATTAAAAGAAGAAATAAATCACTGTTAGATAAGCTAAGGATGAATGGGCAAAAATGGAAGGCTCATTGGGGTGCTTAGTAAAGCTTATTTATAAGCTAAGGGGTAGGATTAGAGCTTATTTAGGTCCGTACACTCCTGTTTTGAGCAAGGAGCCAAGGTACACTCCTTTTTAAATTTTTGCTTAAAAAGTTACTGTAGCATAGCTTATATTCAGCTTATTTATGTCTTATTGTGCTTATTTGCTTTTGCTTTTTACCTTTTAGTGCTTAACCATGCTTGCTTAATACTTGTTTTTAAAATTTGGTGCTTAAACTAGTCTTTACAGTTTTAAAAATTCGTTTTTAAAATATTAAGGGGTGTTTGGGTTAAGCCCAAAATGGGTCAAAATGTTGATGTTATGGGTTGGTGTCACTTTGCCAACCTTGGCTAAGTGCATTTAGCTCATTTGAGCTTGTTTTTCTAAAGGTTATAAGCAAAAAGTGTAATTTAAGTTTTATCAAAGTTAGCTAAAAAATTTTAAGTAAAAAAAAACCACTTTACACAGCTTATTTGATTAAGCTGTGTAAAGTCCTTTAATACCTTTGTTTTGAGTCCTTATTTGAGTATCTAAACAAGTTTTCAAAAGTAGTTTGAGTCATTTGTTTACTTAAGTCAAAACTGCCAAATATTTGTTGTCACTTTTTAAAAGAAAAAGCTCTTTTTCAAGAACAAAAATCAGCATGTTTAATTTGTTTTTAGAAAATGGAATCTTGAATATAAGCTCTTCATAAGCCCCTTGTAATCTGTTTACACTTTATTTTTCATTTTGAGCTTATTTGACAGCTTATTTTAAGCTGTCAAATTAAGCCCTTTTTTTAGTAAATTTCCCCTGGTGCTAGGGGCTTATTTTCAAGCCCATTTCTTTAGCTTATTAGTTACTGTCCACTCAAGCTATTGGCTTTCATGGAAAGCCAATAAGCTCTTTTATAACCTCCCTTTATTTCAGACCTTAGGACCCTCTCTTTGTTGCTTATTTTTAAGCCCAAAAAGTGTCCCTAGCTTTCTTTCTTTCAGCACCATAGCTTATAGCTTATTTGAATTTTAGCTTTTCTGTCTGTTTAATCTAGCTTATTTGTATTCATAGTGCTTATTTAGGTTAGGGTAGCTAATCTCTTTTGCTTAACTTCAGTTTCCTTAGCTTATTAGTTTCTTAGGCTCTTGTTAGCTTTGCTAAAGTCCATGTGCCCTTAAGCTTATTTTTGCATACTGTTTGATTT
This sequence comes from Tanacetum coccineum, assembly GCA_026074375.1. NCBI lineage: Eukaryota > Viridiplantae > Streptophyta > Magnoliopsida > Asterales > Asteraceae > Tanacetum > Tanacetum coccineum. The sequence goes on from BQNB010114943.1 coordinate 18,310, forward strand.
GACTTAGCCTTTTTCAGCTTATTTAGTTGCTACATTTTAATTCATAGTGCTTATTTAGGTTAGGATAGACAATCCCTTTCAGTTTAGTTGTTCAAATTCTAGCTTATTAGTCCAAAAAGTCAAAAAGGAAAAGCCATTTTTGCCTTAAGCTTATTTAAGCAAACTGCCAAACAAAAAGCCGTTTTTTAGCTTATTTTTAGCTTTTCTTAAAAAGTTGTAGTTATAAAAATTGATAAGCTTCACGTGCTTAACAAAGTTGTGTAAAAAGTTTTTCTAAAAAAAAGGGAGATAAGGGGAAACCTGGGTGAGCAAGACTCGAACCCGGGTCTCACCCTCAATACACCCCTTTTATAACCAAGCTCTTACCGCTGTGCCCTTGGGACTTCTACGTTAGAGTCCCAAGTGGTTATTAATTTAACCCCATTTTAGCCCGTTTGGCTATAAGCTCTTTTGAGCTTATTTTCGGCTTATTTATAAGCCGAATTTTGGGTTTCTTATTTTTCTTAGGATAGTTGTAGGATAAAGTAATTTTAGTAATTTTTTCAGAATTTTTAAAAATAGTTTAGTATTTTTTATAATTTAATTTCGTTAAAAGTTTTAAAAATTCATAAAAAATACAAAAATTATCAAAAAAATATTTTTCTTTTTTAGAAAATTTTCTTTAGTCATATTTTACGTAGGAAAAATAGAAAAACTTTCGTAGGGTTAATTTTGCAAACTTTTGATTTTTAAAGAACGGGTCTCGGGCACGGTTCTTGTCTTGACTCGTTTTTGGGTCAAACGACCTCCGTTTTCAGTCTAGTTTTTTTTAAACTTCGGTATTTGTCATTTAGAATCTATTTTAGCTTTTAAATTTGTTTTAGGGTTTTATTTGCAAAATTTAGGTTTTTGACCCTCGTTTTTCATGCCCGTTTTAGGATTTAAGTTATTTAGCTTTCATTTTTAGGGTTTTCTCAATCGTTTTTGCTTGTTATAGATTAATTTAGATTTTTACACTCTCAAATCATTAATTTCATTCAAACTCCAATTTTCTGACTGTATCGATTCTCAAGCACAACCTTGCTGGGGATAAACGACCCGGGGATATTCTTTACTACTTCTCGGTTTCATTGATTGTTTTTAAACTATACTTCTTATATATATTGTATTATATATTATATATCATATATATAAGAGGTGTTAGTTTAGCATCCAATCAGTACACAACCTAATCTATGATTCGACGCGTCGCAATAAACTACAAACTCTTTGGATCCATTAGGCAATAACAATATTGGTGTATCACATAAATTGTCCTTCAACATCTAAAAAGCTTCCCCTTGTTCCTTGACCCACTCATACTTTCGAATCTTCTGCGTCAGTGAAGCAAGGGGTTTAGCAACCTTAGCAGAATTCGCGATGAAGCGTCGATAGTAACCTGCCAATCCTAAGAATAATCATATCTCGAATGGCGTCTTAGGTACTTTTTAATTCTTCATTGCTTCTATCTTACTAGAGTTCACAATATCATTACGGTTAACCACGTGTCTGAGAAAATGCGCTTTTAATAGCCAGAATTCATACTTGGAAAACTAGGCAAACAACTTTTCCTTCTTCTTGAACAACACAGGTGCTCCCCACAAAGAGTGACTCTGTGATACGCTGATCAAAACCGTATTTCAAACGAATCCTAAGGGTTCCGAACTATCGAGAATTAGGGTAGCAAACTCTGTTGAATCAACGGCTTAGAAGAAACATCCTACACAGGGTTTTCACATATATGAAATAGATAATCAAATGTAAGAAGAATCCATAAAAAGACAAGGATACGAAAACATGTACCGATAGAAAACGCAAACGAAAGAATCAACAAGTGTACCACGACAAAATAAACACATAATGAAAAACAATACGTATCAAGATTGATAAATGAAAAGATAGGATTCTTATACCAATAACCGACTTTACTCGAAAAAACCAACTAAATAATGTTTTTATAAAAATCAATTTATAATAATAAAGAAAGTCGTTTTAATTAAAAAATCGTCTTAAATATAATCTTTATAAAATTCATTTTAATCATGGTTGTCATAAAATCCAGAGACAGTTATTTAACAGTGTATTGCATCTTACCCATATAAATTACATTAAACATCCTTTTTATAATTATAAAATTTATCAAAAAAAAACTTATAAAAATGTAAAGATTACCTTAAACATAGTTTTGACACTCAACCAATATCACATTGTTTTCATAAAAATCATTGTAAACGCGGTTTTCATAAAGAGACAGTCATATAAAATCTCTTATCACAACGTATTCATAAGATCATTTCAAGAATAGTTTTCCCCAAACACCATCAAGATATACTTCAAAAGGATTTCCATAACTTGACATCAATATAAAATATATTACTCAAACAAAGGGCATCGTAATACCAAAAGGGATTGTAAAATACCGCAAAGACTCTAACACAATTTTATTGTTTGAAAGCGAAAGAGAGTATAAGAACCATATAGTCAGAATAACAGTGAAACGAACATACTCAAGAGAAATTCATACGAAGACATTGCGAACCAAAAGAAGAACGTAATGACTCATCCATACTCACGATCGAAAGAACAATCATCGAAAAGCATCGGTACTAACATGCCGCAACATGTTACAAAAACCAAAGGATATATAAAGAACGGAGTAATGATCCGCACAAATATGTTAGGAACAATTAGTGCTTAAAGGAAAATTTTGATACTCATACGAGTAATCAGTACCACAAGAACCAATGAAACGTACCAATATCCAAAGAAGCAGATCCGAACAACCAATATTCATCAAGACGCCGGATGGAAAAGTTAGATCATCCATACCGACATGGTACAAACAAGGAATGCTAAAATGAGGGTTATATATCCGAGCAAATAATTGAGCAGACAAACGAACTCAATAATCGCAATAATAATAATAGCATGTATTTGAGGTATCCGTAAGCGATAGATAGAAGGAAAACTTACTATCTATGCAACTGAGCCTAACATAATCGCGCATTAGGTAAAAGAGGGATTCCATAACTATATAACCATCATTATCATGATCACACATATCATAACATATTAAACTACCAGCTTACAAACAAACACTGGTCAATGCAATCATGGTCACAAGTCCACGTGTGTGATGCCTTTATAATTATGTTGGTCACCATAATTATAATTGCATCCTTTCACACGTATACTTACTTCCAAGACTACACCTCTTAATGATAACGCAAATATAAGCACATATACCACATTGCACATCTTAAACCACTCCAATATAACACAGAAAGGATGCTCCATCAAAGAAATACTTACACATATAAAGATAAAATC
>BQNB010114944.1:3852-21656 GCA_026074375.1 Tanacetum coccineum
AGATTATGTGCTGGAAAAGCGTCTGAATCCTAGCACGAACAACACACACATAGAATTCCAGAAAATATGCATTCTACCAACTTTGTCGATATTTCTTTCATGAGGTCCTGTAAAAAATATAGGAAAAATAGGTGCATTCCTATCTTGGTATCTATAGTTAATTTAAACTAAACTAAACAAACTAATTACGGGTTAGTCTGGTGAATACGGCGTATCAGGTTAGTGAATATGTCGTATTGCCAGAACTGACAATAATGTTTTTAAAGTGCTATAAAATAAAGACTGATAACGTCCAGACATTTAATACACCGTATGGTATGGAATAGATATGCCGTATTGATGTCTGGGAAGACAGACTCGATAACAAAATTAAATAACAATCCGGGTTGTCTCCCGGGAAGCACTTTTGTTTACAGCGAAGTCTTTAAGTTAGACTTTTCTTCAGCTCCTCTTTTACTCAGCTCTAGTCACCATCCATCCTTCGTCCATTATCCGAAAGATTTCTTGGTAAGCTAGGCATGCCTCTTTTCTTGTGATAGTAAGATCGTCATATTCGTCTTCTTTTATAGCAACATACTCATCATCATTATTAAACAAATATTTGATCATCATATATCTCCTTACATTGCATACCAGCAACTCACGAACTTTACATAATTCTTCTCTATCATGATTTATCTCATAAGCATCATCATAGTTTGCATATATGTTCCATCGTTTCATTTGTTCGGAACACGACTCATCATCATCATCCTTGATAAATCCTTCCATGATAGCTTTGTTTCTTCAACCCTCGTTTTTTAATTGATAATCTTCCAAAGCTTCATACTATTCGTAATCCTGATAATGGAGTTAGTTTCCAATAATGTAAGTTTAGGGTAAGTTTCCTCCATTACAGTATCCATCATCTCTCAAACTATTATCAAGCCATGGCTTGCACATATGTTTGACTGGTGTTGGCTCTTTCCATATTCCATTATCAATCCATGGCTTGTCGTACACCCATGGTACATCTTTATTCCATTCGTAGATCCAGCCGTCTTTGTAATCTTCATAGGTCTTAAACCCCATAATATCCTTCGTAAGTAAGTTCAGATCTACTTTGAGAAGGTAATTAAAGTCGTTGAATGTTGAACAGAGAGGTGTCTCGTAGTTAAATATATTAGTTTTGGTTCTAAAGACTTCAGTAATTTCATCTTCATCATTCAAAGATTCCTTGTCAGTGAGCTCTACTTCATCATCTTCTCTGATCCAGTAAATCCATAATGCTTTCATAGTATAATGATCCATTGTCTTGTAGTTGAAAAGTTTTGATGCTAACCATTCAATAAATGCAACTTTGGACGGATCATACCCCATGTCGTCATCAGCTTCATGCTCCGAATCATCATCTATTTTTGAGTTACATGGGATGTTAGTAACTTTAACTTCATATGTGAATAAATCATTATCCATTCCGCTTAATCGACTGACTTCCTTGTTGAAAACATCAAGTGGTATATCGCAAATGAGCGAAACATCTTCAACCTTAACATCCTTAATTTTCTCGAACTCTCGTCATTCTTACTGAAAAATATCTAGAAAATTATCAGTAGAACCAACGAAGAAAGGTATATATAAAAAATTTGGGCTTTAAGTTCAAGAATAGAAAAGAATCTTATCCGATGATCGATACGCCGTATCTAATGGAAGTGGATATGCCGTTTTAAAGTGTTACATTATGATCGATACGCCGTAGAAAAGAATCTTACATTATGTCGTAATTAACATAGATTAGATAGCCAAAATATTAATTAATGGTAAGTGGCATATCATTCTTAAGACTTAAGTGTTACATCATCCTAAGACCTAGACACATTAATTCTGTCACAATTAAAGCATCCGCATAAAGCATCCTTATTTTTTGATTATAATCTATCTTAGAGATTAAAGCAATGGTGATCTTGTTAAACCCTAGCTCATAGAGACTTTACTCACTTACTGCTTAACGGCTCTTTATATACTAGTAGTCCACTGTCTGAGTCTTTACCAATTGATTAGATCGTACTCGTTGATACCAAGGTCACCTTATGGCTCAGCTAAGCTCTCAATCAAAAGGCAAAGATAGGTCAATATTTGTGATCCTATGATTTTAGATATATAAATTGAAATATGGAGAGCTATCCCGGACTCTTAGCCTACGCCCAAACAACACCAAAGTTGCAGCGCATTAAATATGTAGGACTAGACACAGTTGAATGATAGGTCGCATACTTAAGCACATAAACAAATATAAATTGATAAACATAAACAAGCATTCAACGATAAATTAAGAAATCGAGATAAACAAATATCGAACATTCAGATCTTCATAATAATGGCTAATACCCGAAGGTATTAGCCTTCAAACGTCATAATAAATACAAAATCAATTATTTAGCCAAGGTAAACTAACCGAGTTAACGAATGATACCAAAAACTGAATGATTACTAAAGTATATGGAATTACATGATGTCTCTTAGGGAATTGATAACGTTGCTCGACCTCTTCTGCTCATTTTCTCCTCTGAAAATCGACTTTCATGGTTTAGGTATTAAGAATATGATTTAGCACACTTAAAACTCGTTTTTGAGTTTTGTATTTATAGGTTCTGGAAGTCGGTTCGATACGGCGTATCCAATGGGTTGGATACGGCGTATTGGAGTTTCTTGGAGTAGGGATCACGTTTGATATCTTCCAGAATATTCACATACTGTATCTTTAATACGGTGTATTGACTTCTTCTGGATACGGCATATTGATCTTCATTCCTTTGTGGTCTTTGGTGAGTGCAGGCACGTATACGCCGTATCTTCCTTGATGAATACGGAGTATTGGTCTTCAGAATAGTAATCTTTAAAATATCTTCATTTAAGCTCTAGAATGCGCGCCTTTTGCTAATATTCACCAAGTACTCCATAATTACTGCAATTCTCAAATATAAATGATTAAGTAACAATTCTTTGCAATAACTATACAAAATGGGTTAATAACATGGGATAAATGATGCTATAAAATAGACGATATTTGATGTCATCAATATCCCCCCACTTTAATCCTACTTGTCCTAAAGTAGCCTTTAGAAGTTTATACAAATGTATCCCTAAGGATATTTTCCGTTAAAGCATTTATTTGATCTATTACAAGTACACAACCAAACACCTCACGAAATAGGAAGATGAAAACACTCAAATCACTCAACTAATCTATGTGGTAACATGTAACTAATTCGCTCAATTGCTCGGTCGTGATGAGTATTCTATCATAAGCTTGACAAGGATACACATCTCCACTACTAAAGCCAAGGAGTAACAAGTTTATAAAGGTAAATATAGGTTTTTGTATGGAAAGGCTTACGGTTGATCATTCTACAATCTTTCACCCGAAGTACCACTCTAACAGGGCAGCAAAAGCACACATACATGGCCGTAACAACGGAATAGACATGTGTTGGTCCCACTTCAATAGATCGAATTCCTTAAGCTTGTATAAGGATTAGTTATATTAGACAAATCTAACACAACTATAGTAGAAACTTTGTTTGAGTGTATTAAAGATTATGCGGAATCTAATCCTTAATATTAAGAAGAACTATCAATGAAACAATAATTATATGAACATATAATTCAACAAACAAAAGCTCCAATATTATTAATACCATAGATCCATTCCTAAACTGCTCATCGTTTAAGACCTCAACGTTTATGTATAGCACTCTGTTTGTAGGTGGCTCAGTTTGTTGTTACCATCCCACGGATTTGTGGAGAAGGCATAAATGTACATTTCTATCCTTTTGGTCTCAGGGGTACCAAGTGAGGGACTGGCCTAGAGCTCATGGAATCGTTAAGTATTACGGGTATTGGACTGCTCCAAACCATGGAGTGATATCCTGAATCCTTTTATAAAACTCTGTATTTCGTTGCTTGGGCATACTCGTTCTTTCATCTATACCTTAAAATCTTTCCCAGGTCATGCACATGCGGCCTTTACGTACCTCTAGTCATGTCCTAGTACCATACAACATGTTAGGGCTCTTAACATGTTTGCAAACCAGATGTTATACTTGAGCTTCTGGTTGTATCCACAATCATGATTTCTTGTATTTCTTATTTTTTAACCCAACGGTTGTAAGCTATACCGCCACCCTTGCCATCAGATTCCTTTGGCTTGCATGCCACAAAGTCCTTGTATGAACACCTATTCATACCGTTTCCTATGTTAGCATTCCTATTATCTTCATGGATGTTTTCGTCAGCGGCGTTGTCATTTTGACTTTCGATGTTCCCTTGATTGCTAACGTGATCACCTATTTGGGAGAAAATAGTAGGAAGTAGGTCTTGCAATTGCTGCGCGATGATAGTAGCAAAGTCAGGGACTTCGTCAACGCCTCCATTAGCTCTATTACCTCGTCTACCTCCTCGGCCACCTTGATCGCCAGTTCGTCCAACATCTCTGCTCGTTTACTCTCTAGTTCTTCCACCTCCTCTACTAGTCTGTCCACCCGTCCTTCCACCTCGTGGTGCAGCAGTGCGTCGATAAGCATTGCGTGTTGTCATCGTTGGAGCCATTATCTACAAGAGGGAGGATATAGGTAACATTAGGTAGGAGGGGAATTTCGTACATAGACGGTCCTAATATACTAGTGTTCGAATCGCGACCCTAGTTGTCAATACTGTTTTGAGTGAACAGGATCACCTAAGTACACGTGGGTCATGATACATCTGTAACTACATTGGCCACCGTATTTATATATGCATCCTTTCCTAATTATACTTAGTACTATACTTACACAATCCAGTGATTGACTTATCTAAAACGATAGACGATAACTACGCTCAAAAGCAAGTATAAGCGAAAACCCGAACAGGAAGTAGAACATATTATGCAAGCTATTGATGGTTCTAGTTTAAGTCTAGGGCCACATCCACTGTTCTCTATTACCATTGGGCTCTGATACCAATCTGTCACACCCCGCCTAAGGCAAAAACACGAGGCGTGACGGAGGGATTGATCGTCATAACACATTGTGTCGATAGAGAGAAAACTAAAATGCATACCAATAAAAGTGTCATGACTTCCTCCAAACTCACATGGATTACTTGTGTCGTGGACTTGTCGAATCACAACACTTGTCTGGAAGTATTACAAGCAATAGCTCCTACATAGGTGTTACAAGTCTAGAAATGATCCAAAATACATAACTGAAAACAAAGTTCTAAATGCAGTCATTCAAGAAAAGATCCTCAAGGGATACTCTTAGGTCTGCTAAAGGCCTTCTATCCTGACTTCAATGAGCATTAGCTTCACCTGAAAATGATACTCGAAAAGGTCAACATAAAGTTGGTGAGCTCGTAGGTTTAGAGTATAAACACAGACTGTTGTGCCAAAATTTTGAGTTGGACATATAGTGTTATATAATAGAGGCAGTGCATAGCTGTATACTTAGATATCCAAATAGCATTATTGTAGTCTATAGCATATCAGAGCAATTTAATCTTACAACCATTCAACTTTGGTCTCCAAGCGCTTATAGTCCTACGATAACATATCGTCCTTCCACGCTGAGACTCAAGGTGGAGTTTGTTAGTTGTTTTTCATTTCTCATTTAGGCATGCTATAAATGTAACAGGTTCTGCAGAATTTCATCATACGTAATTATTGGAAACTAGCATTGTCCTTTTACGTAGTACATTAGTTCTTGCTCAGTAGTTTTTCAGTTTGTATTAGTTTTGAGTTTCATTGTACCCACTAGGTTTTTATTTGTTATATGGGTGACTTCTAGTTCTAACAATTTTATAAGGATGGTATAGTAGCTGAGTTTAGTTGGTCTTTTCTTCTACGGGCTTCGTCGGATCTGTATCTACGTGACACACTCGGTTGTGGAAGTAGAGGTTGTTTAGTTGTATGTGTATTTGTTATGTGGTTGAAGTGTCGTTGGGTTTTGGGGTGGGGTGCTGGCGGAGGACTTGTTGTGTGGGGGGGGGGGGGTGTGACTTTTGTGTCGCAACGTTGTAATGTGGCAGTATGTGTGGTGTGTGTGTGTGTGGGTGTAGTGTGTGTGGTGTGGGTGTGTGTGTGTGTTTAGTGTGTGTGTGGGTCTGAGTGGGGCGTTGTCGTGTGGGTAGTGTGTCGTGTGTGCTCGGGTGAGTGGGTGTGTGTGTGGGTGTGTGTTGTGGTGGTGTTGTGTGTGTGTGAGGGTGTGTGTGTGTGTGTGGGTGGAGTGTGTGTGGAGTGTAGTGTGTAGTGTGTGGTGTGTGTGATGTAGTGTGCTGTGTGTGTGCGGTGTGTGTGTCTGTGTGGGGGTGGGGGGGGTTTTAGGGTATGTTTAAGGGCGTGCTTCGGCCTCAATGTGTGGGTAATGGGGGTTAGGGTGAATTGTTACGATAATGTGTGTGGTGTTGTGTGTGTGTGTGATGTGGATTGTGTGTGGTGTGGTGTGTGTGTGTGTGTGTGTGTGTGTGCTGTGTAATGGTGAGTGTGTGTGTGTATGTGGTCGTGTGTGTGTGTTAAGTGTGTGTTTGTGTGTATGGTTGTGTGGTGTGCTGTATAATGCGTGTGTGCTTGGTGTGTTGTATGTGGTGTGTGATGTAGTGTGTGTATGTGTGTGTGAGTGTGTGGTATGGACTAGCCTTGAATTGGGCTTCGGACTTAGGTGGTGTGTATGTGGGTGTGTGTGTGTGATGTACATGTGCTGTGTGTAGTGTTTGTGTGTGTGGGATATGGTTGTGTGTGTGTGTTGTTTGTGTGTGTGTAATTGCTGTTCTTTTTTGTGATTGAAGTTTCTTATTTGTAGTTGAGTTATATTTATAAATATACATTGTATACACCCTATTATACATCATATATATTAATTCATACATATTATATATATCTACCTAATCAATATATGTATATTCATTCATATATATATAATACATACTCTATATATATATACACATACTTATATTTAATTTATAGACTTAACGTAATATATTACATACGTATATATATATATACGGTATATATATGTATTCGTATTTATTTATAATATTTATATATCAAATTTATATAATTATATATAAATATATATATATATATATATATTTCGGAATATTTTCTTCGAGTCTAATTTGCTAACCACCACACAACCAATAATATTGAAGACAATGATACAAAACACTTTTAAAAACTCATATGCATCAATTTCAAATACACATTACAAATATAATTCCGAGTCGGACATAAATTGCTAGGTTGTGACTAGACGTCGTTGCACGTTGTTGTTTGACCATCTTATTCTCAGCTACTATTCATCCTTGTTTAAGGTGAGTTCTTGTAGCCCCATTTTCAAATTATTTTCCTTGGGGGAAAATGATACTCAAATCTATTTCAAATGTTTTTATTCTGATGCTAAAACTTTTACTACGTTTTTTTTTGGACCAATGATTCTGTGTATTCTAATTCGTTATGTGATTGCTGCTGTACATGTTCATGCATGCTATTTGAGAAATGATAAACAACTACTAACCCGACCTGTGTAGCTCCAGCTGGTAGGCGATAGGTTCGGAGGACTATAAGCGCTTGGACCATTGTTGAATGGTTGGTATGATTTAATTGCTATGATATGCTAAGACTACTATGATTGCTATTGGATTTCTATGTATACTGCTTGCACTCCGCTATTATTTTTAAACTATTGTACCCACCCCCCCCACATACTCAATTTTGGCACAACAACTGGGTTTATACTCTAAACCTACGAGCTCACCAACTTTATGTTGACCTTTTCGAGTATCATTTTCAGGTGATGTGAATGCTCAGTGAAGTCAGCATAGAAGGCCTTTAGCAGACCTAAGAGTATCCCTTGAGGATCTTTTCTTGAATGATTGCATTTAGAACTTTGTTTTCAGTTATGTATTTTGGATCATTTCTAGACTTGTATCACCTAGGTATGGGAGCTTGGGCTTGTATACTTCAGACATGTGTGTGATTCGACAAGTCACGACAAAGTATCCATGTGAGTTTTGAGGAAGTATGACACCTTTTCTTGGTAATGCAATTTTAGTTTTCTCTCTATCGACACCATGTTTTTTGGGTTTTTGACGATAATCCCTCGTCAGCCTCGTGTTTTTGCCTTAGGCGGGGTTGTGACAGTTGGTATCAGTGCCAAATCGGTTATAGAGAACTAGGTGGTTTGGCCTAGACTATAACCTAGAACCTTCATATAGCTTGCATAATAGGTTCTACGTGTGCGGTTTTCGCTTATACTTGCTTTTGAGCGTAGTTATCGTCTATCGTTTTAGATAAGTCAATCACTGGATTGTGTAAGTATAGTACTAAGTATAATTAGGAAAGGATGCATATATAAATACGGTGGCCAATGTTGTTACAGATGTATCATGACCACACGTGATACTTAGGTGATCTGTTCACTCAAAACTGTATTTGACAAATAGGGTCCGCGATTCGAATACTTGTATATTAGGACCGTCTAATGTACGAATTTTCCCCTTTCCTACTAATGTTACTATTTCATCCCTCTTGTAGATAATGGCTCTAAACGATGACAACACGCAATGCTTATCGACGCACTGCTGCACCACGAGGTGGAAGGACGGGTGGACAGACTAGTAGAGGAGGTGGAAGAACTAGAGAGTAAACGAGCAGAGATGTTGGACGAACTAGCGATCAAGGTGGCCGAGGAGGTAGACGAGGTAATAGAGCTAATGGAGGCGTTGACGAAGTCCCTGACTTTGCTACTATCATCGCTTAGCAATTGCAAGACCTACTTCCTACTATTTTCTCCCAAATAGGTGATCACGTTAGCAATCAAGGGAACATCGAAAGTCAAAATGACAACGCCGCTGACGAAAACATCCATGAAGATAATAGGAATGCTTAACATCGAAAGGTATGAATAGGTGTTCATACAAGGACTTTGTGGCATGCAAGCCAAAGGAATCTGATGGCAAGGGTGGCGCGGTAGCTTACATCCGTTGGGTTAAGAAAATAGAGGAAATACAAGATATCAGTGATTGTGGATACAACCAGAAGGTCAAGTATTCTGCTGGCCCACACTGACCAACCCAGTTTTGTTGTAACTGGATAGAGCCACTAAAATGTTGTAAGTACGAGGTCATGTAGAGGTCGTTAAAGCCGCGTGGGAGAATGACTGGGGCGGAAGATTTTAAGGCATTGATGAAAGAAAAGTACTGCCCAAGCAACGAAATACAGAAGCTAGAAACTGAATTCTGGAATCACGCTATGGTTGGAGCAGGGTCATCCGCGTATACTGACCGATTCCATGAGCTTTCTAGGTTAGTCCCTCACTTGGTTACCCCTGAGACTAAAAGGATAAAAGGTACATCTATAGCCTTGCTCCATAGATTCGTGGGTTGGTGGTAGCAACTGAGCCACGTATAATCCAGAGTGCTATTCTAAAAGCTAGAGTGTTAACTGATGAGGCAGTTAGGAATGGATCTTTGAAGAGGAATGGTAAGAAAAGAGGAAAGTCGAGTAAAGAAGGGAATGTTAGGGGTGATAACAAGAAAGCTAGGACTGGGAAAGTGTTTGGCACAATCACTAAACCTGTTAGGAAAGAGAACACAGGTTCGGCACCCAAATGTACAAACTACAATTTCCACCATAACCCCGAGATGCCTTGTCATATGTGTACAAACCGAAACTGCTTAGGGAATTTTGCCAAAGATTACAGAGCGGGACCTGGATAGGTGAAAACCACTGGCAATGCCGGAAACATCGACATGAAGCTCATAGGGGTGTATGAGTGTAGTGGCAAACGATGCTCTACAAAGTCAGCATGCCCTAGATTGAATCGAGCACCAGGACAAGGAGGAAATCGTCTAAATCAAGCTATGGCCATTGAGGGAGGTCAGGGTCGTGGGAACAATGGCAATCTGGCACGTAGAAGAGCATTCATAATGGGAGCAGGGAGCGGGATCGCTAAACCCAAACATTATGTCGGGTACGTTCTCTTTTTTTATAAACAAACCACTAGTGCTACAAAGCTATGTGATTCTTGAGGTACTCCAATTATAGCTTTATTTCAATAATCTTCGTGCCTCTGTTAGACTAGAGCCCCACTTGATGTCAACCAAAACATTATTTTATTGAATCATTTATCCCTGTTATTAACCACCATTTTGTTAAATATTGCAAAGAATTGTTAATTAATCGTTTACATTTAAGAATTGCTGTAATTAGGGGAGTATTTGGTGAAGATAGAAAAAGGCGCGCATTCTGGACGCTTAATAATAGATATTTTGAATATTTACGATTTCTAAAGACCAATTTGCGTATCCATCAAGGAAGTACGGCATATCCATGCTTTGTGCACACTCACAAGACACAAAGAAGATGATCAATACGCCGTAATCCAGAATGATGTCAATACTCCGTATATTGAAAATATAGTATGTGAATATTCTGGAAAATATCAAACGTGGTCCCTACTCTAAGAAACTCTATTACCTCCGTATCCAAACATTGGATACGCGTATCGAAAACCGACTTTCCAGCCCTTTAAATACAAAACTCAAAACGAGGTTTAAAGTGTGTAAATCCATATTCTTGATACCGAAACCATTTAAAAGTCAATTTTTAGAGGTGAAAAAGAGCGAAGAGGTCAAGCAATACGTTATCAATTACCATGGAGGACATACGTGTCAATTCCATATTCTTTAGTAATCGTTAAGTTTTTGGTATTATTCATTTATCTCGGTTAGTTTACTTGCTAAAAAAATTGCTCTTGTATTTATTATGAAGTTTAAAGGGCTAATACCTTTGGAATTTGCCATTATGTGAAGATCTGATTGTTTGGTTGTGTTGTATCCTCAATTTACTTGATTTATCGTTGTTAATGCTTGTTTATGTTTTCTCTAATTTATACTTGTTTATGTGCTTTCTATGCGACCTATCATTCAACTGGATTAGTGATGACAGACCAAGTAATCTAGAGTCAGGGATAACTCGTCCCATTAGTGATTTATACATCTAGATTCATAGGATCACAAGTATTGTTCTTCTAAATCGTGTCTAGGATAACTTCGGGCCTTAATAGTTATTTGGATATTGACAATAGTTTATTGAAACGGTGTTGTCTTAGAGGTATGAAACTAGATAATTCAACCATTAACGTACTGATTCCATGAAATAGTTGGACAAGTGTCTACTAAGTGTACAATTGCCATTTAAGTAGTAAGTGGGTTAATGTCTCTATTGAATGCGGTTTTAACATGATCAAAATTTCTTTATCCCTAAGAAAGATTTATAATCAGCAAATAAGGATGCTTTATGTAGATGCTTTAATTGTGACAGAATTAATGTATCTAGGTCTTAGGAAGAAGTCCCGCCTAAGTCTTAAGAATGATATGCCACATCGAGAGAAGAAATCATTGCACTAAATAAACAAACCAACGTTCTAATGGGACTATTAATGTTTAATACAGTTTTCGTATATAAGGCTTGATCGCTCTTTTATCTTCGGTTAATTAGCTTACGTGGGTTAAAGTGTCTTGAATTGATTGTAGTCACCGACCAACCTGTGCCAGTCTCTCAGGCTGAAACCCCCCTTTTACCTGTTAGAATTAGGATGTAGATTAACATTGGTTTTCTTTTTATATATAAATTTTAACATAGGGTTTTTTTTGACTTAGATTAGATTTAAACATAGAAAAGATAACCAAAATATAAATAAATTGAGAGATTTAACCTCGCTTCAAGTGTTCGACACTTACTACTTACCAACGAATCTACCATCGACAGGGTACACTGCCCGTTAGAGTGTGTTTTCTGGTTTAGTCGGCAAAATATAAATTTATAACTTGAAAACATCTTAATATACACACAACGACCACACCAAGTTTTTAGCGTCCGCTTGCCGGGGGAGTGGAAAATTAATCTTATAGATTTTTATTGATATTTTGGTTTTTTAACTTAGATTTGATCTATAACTCTTAGGTAGTAGGTGTATATTAGTTTAAATTCCTTCTTGCTTGTTCTTTCTAATCAGATTAATAATGATTAATACAGTTTTCTTATATAAGGTTCGACCGTTCTTTTATCCTTTTTTAATTAGCTTGCGTGGGTAAAAGTGCCTTGAATTGATTATATACACCAACCAAACCGTGCCAGTCTCTCAGGCCGAAAACCCCCTTTTCCTGTTAGAATTAGGATTTAGACTGACATAGGTTTAGAATAGAATAGAATTAACATAGATTAGATAACCAAGATATTAATTAAATTGATAGATTTAACCTCGCTTCAAGTGTTCGACACCCTACTTACCACGAAACTACTACCGATCGGGTACACTGCCTGTTAAAGTGTTGTTTTTGGTTTAGTCGGCAAAATATAAATTTAAAATTTGAATCATCTTAAATATACCATACAACGACAGCACATCAAGTTTTTGGCGCCGCTGCCGGGGAGTGAAAATTAATCTTGAATTTTATTTTGATATTTTGGTTTTTAACATTATATTAGATCTAACCCATAGGATTAGTGTAATTTAGATTAGTGTATATTCTTGTATATTCTGTAATATTTTTATATTTGTATTTAATTGTTTGCTTGTATATATTTGTGTGTTTAATTGTTTGTGCATTTAAATTGTTTATCTTAAATACACTGTTCTAGTCGACAATTGAATACGGCGTATCCACTTCCATCGATACGGCACATCCAGTTTTCTATCCAATACAGCGTATCCTTCCCAACTGATTAATACGGCGTATCCACTTCCATTGGATACGGCGTATCGGTCATCTGATAAAATTCTTTTCCATACTTGAACTTAAGGCCCAATTTTTTTTATATACCTTTCTCCGCTGGTTCTACTGATAATCTTCTAGGTATTTTTTAGTAAGAATGACAAAGGTTATCAAAGGAGAGTTCGAGAAAATTAAGGACGTTAAGGTCGAAGATATTCCGTTCACTTGCGATGCATCACTTGAAGTTTTCAACGATGAAATCAGTCGATTAAGCAAAATGGACAATGATTTATCCACATATGAAGTTAAAATTGATAACATCCCATGTGACTCAAAAATGGATAATGACTCGAAACAAGAAGTTGATGATGATATAGGATATGATCTGTCCGATGTTGCATTTATTGAATGGTTGAGATCAAAAAATTTCAACTATAAGACAATAGATCATTATACTATGAAAGCATTATGGATTTACTGGATCAGAGGAGATGATGAAGTAGAGCTCACTGATGAGGAATCTTCTGATAATGATGATGAAATTGCTAAAGTCTTTATGATCGACACTAATATATTTGACTACGAGACACCTCTCTGTTCAGCATTTAATGAATTTAACTACCTTCTCAAGGTAGATCCAGACTTACTTACAAATGATATTATAGGGTTTAAGACCTATGAAGATCACAAAGATGACTGGATCTATGAATGGAATAAGGATGTACCGTAGGTAGATGAGAAACCATGGACTGACATTGGAATTTGGAACAAACCCACACCAGTTAAACATACTTGCAAGCCTTTGAATTATAAAACTGGATGTTCGGAATGGCCAACATGTGGTTGGAAGGATAATGGATACTGTAATGGAGGAAATTTACCCGGAGCTTACATAATTAGAAACCAACTCCATTATCAGAATTACGAGTGGTATGAAGCTTTGGAGGATTGTAAATTAAAGGATGAGGCTTTAAGAAACAAAGCTATCATGGAAGGATCTATCAAAGAAGATGATGATGAGTCACGTTACAAACAAAAAAGATAATGGAATATTTATACAAACTACGATGATGCTTATGAGATCAATCATGAACATAATAAAAGTGAAGAATTATGTGAAATTCAAGAGCAACCGGAGTGCAATATAAGGAGATATATGATGATCAAATATTTGTTTAATGATGATGAAGAGTATGTTGCTGTAAAAGAAGACGAATACGACGATCTTACTGTTACAAGAAAAGAGGCATTCCGAGCTTACCAAGAAATATTTTAGATTATGAACAAAGGATAGATGGTGACTAGAGCTAAAAAGTAAAGTGAAAGCTGAAGAAAAGTCTAACTTAAAGACTTCGCTGTAAACAAAAGTGCTTCTCGAGAGACAACCCGGATTGTTATTTAATTTTGTTATCGAGTCTGTCTTCCCAGACATCAATACGGTGTATCCGCTCCATACCATACGGCGTATTGATTGTCTCGACGTTATCAGTCTTTATTTTATTGCACTTTAGAAACATTATTGTCAGATTTTGAATACGGCGTATTCACTAACCTGATATGCCATATCTAACAGTCTGACTCGTATTTAGTTTGTTTAGTTTAGTTTAAATTAACCGTAGGTACCAAGATAGGAATGCACTTGTTCTTCCTATATTTTATACAGGACCTCGAGAAAGAAACATCGACGAAGTTGGTGGAATGCATATTTTCTGGAATTCTATATGTGTGCTATTCGTGCTAGGATTCAGACACTTTTTCACCACACAATCTTGCTCATAAACACAACTTGGAGAATCTACCGAGCAAATATCAGGGGAGTTTCTCATTCTAATTCTTTTTAATTCCCGTATTTAATATTTTATATATACAACGAGGACGTTGTATAATTCAAGTGGGGGGATGGAATTAGAATGTTTACTTGTCCTATTTTTCACAATAAAAAGCTTAAATTATGCTCAAATTCAAAAAAATTTCAAGCATACTTTTGTGAAATTACTTGATACATAACCCGCACACAATAACCCTTGTTAGAATATTGTAAGGATTTAACCTTTCCATTTCCAAATGTTTACCTAAATTCCACAAAATATGAGTGTGCCAGTGATGTTGTAGACTTTAGAACTTGGCTTGGTATATCTATTCGAGACCGCAATAATGAGTACTATGGATTTAGATGGAGTAACTTGTTTAAATTTGTAAATTTTTAGGATTACACCCAAAAAAGCCTATCCATGTTGTTTATTAACTAACTACACCGGTTAGTTAACCTTCAGTTTAAACCCTTTTCCACTCTCATCTTTAGAGTGAAGATCCACTAGAACAACCCGTAGAGCCAATCCTTTATGAACTACACCAATTATTTGTTTCGTTACACCCTTACACCTTAACCTACCCTGTTAGATTAAGTTAAATTTACAGTTGCTAGTTGCTTAAAGTGTAAAGTTTGTATTTCTCGAGTCTTGTGTCATTTTTTATCTTTGGTGCAGTTGGAAATTTGCACATTGCAAATGAGAATGTATATTAGTAGTCAAAACTCATGTGATTTTACTACCATCACAATTAATGGTGAGTCCGAAGAACGAAGGAACTATCGAAGGAATTATTATGATCGTGAAGATGGTGAAACTACACCGAGTTTCGTAGTATAGTGTTCAAAAAAATCAAAAAAATAGAAAAATCACAACAAAAAAGAGAAGGAAAGTTTGAAGATAATCGTTTCGTAACTACCGAAGGAATTACACGAAGGATCGATTATTCGTTGATACAAATCGACGATGTAGAGTATTATATAAAGTGGAAGATATCGCCACTTTCCTTGTAAAGTATGTAAAGTATGGGATGATTGAGAAGTTGACCGTTATGGGAACGCCAACTTAGGTTGTTGTTTTTGATCTATGATCAAGACGTTGTAAATAGTCGTGTCTTTATCATGGTAACGGTCAGGAAAAAGTGTCTAGCAACTTGTATCTTAGTCTTAATCTATTTGTTTCTTGATTTTCATTTAACAACAATTTAATTCCCTTTCCTAATCACTAACCATGGGTTTTACGCGAATGAGGATGTGATCGAGCGTGCATGTCTATTTTGTCGTTACAGCCATGTATGCATGTCTCAGCTGCCTTGTTGGTTTATTACTATTAGTGAAAGTTAGAAGATTCCTACCATATATCATTCTTCATCCTAACCGTTGGTTAAATTCGAATGGGGATGTGATCGAACACATATGTCTTTTCCGTCGTTATGGCCATGTATGTGTGCTTCACCTACCTTGTTGGTGTGGTACTTTTGGTGAAAGATTGTAGAATGATCAACCCTAAGCCTTATCATACAAGCCTATATTTACCTTTATAAACTTGTTACTCCTTAGCTCTAGTGGTGGAGATGTGTATCCTTGCCAAGATTATGATAGAATACTCATCACGACCGAGCAATTGAGCGAATTAGTTACATGTTACCACATAGATTAGTTGAGTGATTTTAGTGTTTTCATCTTCTTATTTCATAAGGTGTTTGATTGTGTACTTGTAATAGATCAAATAAATGCTTAAACAAAAAATATCCTTAGGGATACATTTTTTATAAACTTCTAAAGGCTACTTGAGGAAAAGTAGGATTCAAGTGGGGGGATATTTGATGACA
Source organism: Tanacetum coccineum (assembly GCA_026074375.1). NCBI lineage: Eukaryota > Viridiplantae > Streptophyta > Magnoliopsida > Asterales > Asteraceae > Tanacetum > Tanacetum coccineum. Next base: position 20,221 of record BQNB010114944.1, read on the forward strand.
TCAAATAACGTCTATTTTATAGCATCATTTATCCCATGTAATTAACCCATTTTGTATGATTATTGCAAAGAATTGTTACTTAATCGTTCATATTTGAGAATTGCAGTAATTACTGAGTACTTGGTGAAACTTGAATAAAAGGCACACATTTTAGAGCTTAAGTGAAGATATTTTGAAGATTATTGTTCTGACAACCAATACGCCGTATCCATCAAGGAAGATACGAAGTATTTGTGCATGCACTCACCAAAGACAACGAAAGATACATGAAAATTACGCCATATCTAGAGAAGACCAATACACCGTATTGGAGATATAGTATGTGAATATTCTAGAAGATATCAAACGTGGTCCCTACTCCAAGAAACTCCAATACACCATATCCAAGACATTGGATACGCCGTATCGAACCGACTCCAAACCCTATAAATAGAAAACTCAAAAATGAGTTTTAAGGGTGCTAAATCATATTCTCGATACCTAAACCATAAAAGTCAATTTTTAGAGGAGAAAAAGAGCAAAAGAGGTCTCACAACGCATTCTAATCCATAGGAGACAACGTGTAATTTCTTATACTTTTGTAATCGTTTAGTTTTTGGTATCATTTGTTAACTCGGTTAGTTTACCTTGGCTAAGCCATTAATCTTGTATTAATTATGATGTTTGAAGACTAATACCTTCGAGTATTAGCCATTATTATGAATATCTGAAAGTTTGTTTTGTTTATATCACGATTTCTTAATTTATTGTTGATTACTTGTTTATGTTTATCAATTTATACTTGTTTACGTGCTTAAGTATGCGACTTATCATTCAACTGGGTCTAGTCCTACATATTTAATGCGCTGTAACTTCGGTGTTGTTTGGGCGTAGGCTAAGAGTCTGGGATTGCTCTCCATATTTCTATTTATATATCTAGAATCATAGGATTACAAATTTTGACCTATCTTTGCCCTTTGATTATGAGCTTAGTTGCGCCATAAGGTGACCTTGGTACCAACGAGTACGTTCTAATTAATTGGTAAAGACTCAAACAATAGACTACTAGTATATAAGGAGCCGTTAAGCAGTAAGTGGGTAAAGTCTCTATGAGCTATGGTTTATCAAGATCACCATTGCCTTAATCCCTAAGATAGATTATAATTAGTAAATAAGGATGATTTATGCAGATGCTTTAATTGTGACAGAATTAATGTGTCTAGGTCTTAGGAAGAAGTCCCGCCTAAGTCTAAGAATGATATGTCACCTCGAGATAAGAAATCATTGCATTGAATAAACAAACCAACTCCTAATCAGATTAATGATGGCTAATACAGTTTCTATTATAAGGCTTGACCGCTCTTTTATCTTCTGTTAATTTGCTTGTGTGGGTTAAAGTGTCTTGCATTGATTATAGTCACCAGCAAACCCGTGCCAGTCTCTCAAACTAAAAAAAA
>BQNB010114945.1:5314-21656 GCA_026074375.1 Tanacetum coccineum
CGAAAACCACTACCATTGATGCCCAATTCTCGAGGTCGTCATGTCATACCTTTTGATCACTTCATCAACAACGACATAGAGTATCTAAGCGGTGGTGTCTCAAGCCAAAAATATGCAACTTCGATGACGAAGACCAAGGCTGAAAATTACGGGCACATCAAATGGATTGAAGATTTGGTCCCTGACAGAATATGGAGTCAAGTGTCGGTTAGCTATGACAAACATGCACTTTGGGGAATCTCACATTGGGGACGAAAACGACAACAATTCTATGGATTTGCTGCTAACAGGGAATCTGCTCGAGATGTATACTCCAAACGTAGAATCATTGTTGTCACAAAGCTTAAAATAGTCGACTAGCATAACTACAAGCATCTTGATTGGATCACTGTTCGTAGAGATGATGACAAGCTGTACAAATTCAAGGAAGGCAAAGGCTTTACATTTAAGACATCGAAGACATGCTGCTTCTTCTTGTTCAAGGCAAATTAACAAATCTCACCGTTGAAGAACGCTTAGCCTTTAAAGTCTCCTTAAGAATGTTCACAAGAAGCGTTGTCATCCAAAGGCGTATGGAAGATCTTCAACTAGGTGACAAAAATTACCAAAAGAAGCTCAACCTCACTAAGCCAGATACGTATAGACCAGATCTTAAAAGAAGGGAAGCTTACACAGCATACTCCAATCCCAGAGGTTTCATTTACCAGAACAAAAACAAAAAGAACAGACTGATGCGTATTGATAAACTATACAAGTTCAGTGATGGTACACTCAATGATGTTCGGACTGCTCTTAATGATCGTCTAAAGGGAATTCGGATGGAGTATCTGCCACAGACTATCTGGAGACAAAGTGACAAAGACAAAGCAGGACCTATAATCGACAAACAACTAAAGACGAGGAGGATTATACGAAGTTTGGAGAGATTTGTTGGTGGGAGACCGTACGAGGGAGACTTTCGGCTGCTGCAAAGGACCATATGATTATCATATGATGTCCTCATCATAACAGGTCAATCCTTGTACGTAATAAATAACTTGTGACACTTGTAAATATGTAGAGTAGGGGTTAAGGTGTGATTAAACTGAATCTATATTAAGGAGTGCTCGAGTACAAAATTTTTTCAAGAATTTCTTAGTGAATTCAAAATTTTCAAATTATTGTACTCAGCACTGTCTTATAAACCCTCAAAAATTAAGGGGGAGCATTAAAATGTTCCTGTTAGATATTATGTAACATTTTGTCCATGAACGTTTAATCAATTGATATCCAAAATATCAAGGGATTAACACTTTGGATAAGGAGAAAAATGTGATTTAAGACTAATCTAATTGTATTGAAATTGTGGATTAGATTAAAATGGACTCAATGCACTCCCACACTTAGCATTACTACAATTACGATCCACTGTTAAGGGGGAGCTTTTAGTGATGATGAAAAACTCTCAAAGTGTAAATCTTTTGATATTTATATCAAACACTTTGATTAAATTTTTCAATGATTTTGGTTTTGATTGTGATGGGATACACAAAAGACCGACCATGTACTTAAATTTATGGAGTTATAAGGTGGTTAGACATTGGTATTCAAATCCTATGATCCAGCCAGAACCGGAGAGATCTACCCAGGGATATCCACTAGTTAGTGTAGAAGTCCTTAGGTATGATACAAAAGGAGAAAAAGTAAGAATCAAGAAAAGTGTCGACTGAGATGGAGCTAGCACTGGAATAAACCCAACAAGGTGTTAGTTATTAAGCCTCGGTAAGTGCTGAAGGGGTTGAAGAATGAAAAAGAAATGTAAGGATAGAGGGTGTAAAGAAATAAGCCCTCTATACACTTAGGTAGAAACTGGGTCAATACATAAACTGTCAGAAACACTAAGCTGTTGTCTGACATTGAAGACAATCATGGACCCAGTGACGCTATACACAACCCTCCCTATAAGCACCAAGGTCTCTCAATAGACGCTAGTTTCATTTCTCTCGGAGATTACACGCATTTCTGTTGAGCTTTCCACTCCGAGTTAGTTGATCATTTGAAAAAGGGTGGTAAGTCCGCTCCAGCCTCGATCATAAACAAAATGCACCAGTTGAGTCTAGAGCCAAAGAGATCATCCATAAATCTCATTAGAGGACACTTGTCGAATTTATGCGTGCATCTCACACAATGTGAAATAATGAAAAATATAAAGAGGTCTTACGCATATTCCTAGGGATTTTGCCAAAACATACCGATGATACTTAGTATTGCGACAATGATGATGGAAATCCTGCTAAGCCAACATCAAACAAGCTCATGTAGGTGGTGACTTTGCGATTCCATAACCGAAATCAAACTTGTGACAACTGGAATTGATTTTCAAATCAATTTTTTATTTCAATCGGTGAGATAGTAACTCGCTGGTTCACTCTTATCGTGCTGTCTGCTTTGAGATGTTTCGATAATGAGAACATGCTGAGTTTGATGAATCTGATACACATGTGTTAGAAAGATTCGATACTTCAGCTGGAAATCCTGTCAAGGAGATTCTTCTTAAATTGAATCTACCTGATCACAGGTCGATCCTTACGGATTTGATTGTTACTCCAACCAAACACGGGCGAATGACAAAGCCATATTCGTCCCCCCGCTTTATTGCTAAATGTTTTAATGCATGATACTTAAAGATGGAGGTGAAGGTACCTAATTCCAACTGACTCACAAGATTCATAGCCACATGCTCATACCTGACCGACAAACATTAAGACATCATGAAAGCTCAAGTACATGTTTCAAGACTTCCGTTACTCTGATACCGAACGTCTTTCTTGAAGTGACGAAGTACTAAAGTCAAAGAATTTCAAAGAAGTTTCTGTCACTCTGATACCGAACGTCTATCTCGAAGTGACGAAGTGTTAAAGTTAACGAATTTTAAGAAAGATGCAACATTAAAGCTTTTCAAGTCAACAAATCAAGAAAGGTATGAGCATGTCGGTCCAGAAGTCACAAGATCACATGGTGGCAAAATTTACGAGATGGTGAAATGAGATTATGCTTGGTTGATGATTTCAAGCAGTTCAAGATCACATTCAAGACAAGCTAAGGAACAAGCTCAAGACCTAAAGTCTATGATCACTACATCAAACCACAAGATTAACGATTGAAGTTAAACGAGCTCAAGACTAAAGTTAAAGCATAGTATGCTAAGTTTAAGTTTTGTGTAAAATGGAGCGACCTCCCTTAGGGGGAGATTGTTAGAATACGAAATTCATAGGAAAGTGTCGGTCGCTTCAATAGATAACTGTCGTTAGCTCGTTAAGTAATTTTTAAAAACTTACATAGTTAGTTAGCTAAAGGCCCATGGATAAACCCATGCAAGCCTAAGCCCACCATCCATTGTAAGTATATAAACACCTCTCCATGCCTTAGAGAGGTGGTTGGTTGCTCATTTTTCACACATAATACAAAGTTCTCTTATGTGTTTACTTTCTCTCTCTAAGTGTTCATCCAACCCACTCTCTCTCTACCCTCACATCTAGTATGTTATTTGATTAGTCTTCATCGGCGATAAGATAAACGTGCACAAAGAAGGGAAGGGAGTAAATGGGGGTGATGCAAAAAGTAATATGCATCAAATTACTTGTCATGCCAATATCTTTCATTCCCCAGCGTTCACAACTATAAACTAGTGTAACCAACGTTGTCATGACAAGTGTAACCAACTTGTCATGCCAATTACTTGTCATGCCAGTATCATAAAAGAAGTGTAACCAACGTTGTGAGGCTTCTTCGCCGGTCAAAAGGAGATTGGTGACTAGTGTTTAACAAACTCTCGAGTAGGTGACTCGGGGAGTGGAGTAGGGCAAGGAAGGTGTCCTTATAGCCGAACCACTATAAATACTTATGCCCCGGTTATCGCTTTCTATACTCTCTCTTTTACTTGCATTTCATATCTCTTACATCATAATCAAATATCAATATCCTAACCATTTCACAAAAAGTTTTAAACAAGTTTTAAATGGCAATTAATAATAAATAAAATATTCAACCCCCCCTTCTAGTTTTCCTCAATTGGAATCAAGAGCTAGGTTACCAAAGTTTTTAAAATAAATTGTATTTTAAATCTTTAATCCGTCATCCCGAGTTTGTGTCAAGGTGAAGAATTCCAGTCAAAATCCACAAAACACATCAATGGTTTCCTCCATCCTACGAGTAAAATAACATATCTGCTAGACGTAATGGTTTGTCACGCCCGCCACCCAACCCGATATCAACTTCCTTACCAGCTGAAATCCCAGATCGATAACATATGTCGACAAGGGTATAGCGCACCACATTATGACGATGTTTAATACAAATAATACCAGCACACGATACAACATGGTCTCCATAAATATCCTCAGCAAAAACCCTTGAACAAGCTGAACAAGGCTTTGAAACAGAAAACAAGGGTATACGTAACCGATAGCACAAAACACAAAACGGCTTTTAGTACGTACGTTCAATAGTTTGTGCAACCTTAGATATAGGACGTCCTAAGCCAATGAGATGCGTGATCCTTCCTTTGGAGTTGTCCACAATCATCTGTCGTGAGATAAAGAAAAGTGAATTCTAGATTTTTAAGAGATCCCATGTGATATATATGATAGGTCATTTTTTTTAAAGATAATTTTTTTATTATTATATAAATAACTTTATTAAGAAACTCAAAAGATTTACAATAAATTAGAAGGGAGCCGAGATACTATCTGAGCCCCCCCTTATAATTATTATTATTATTATTTTTTATTATTATTATTATTATTATTATTATTATTCCCCTAATAAATATCTTCTTAAATTATATTTCCATTTACTTAATGTAAAAAATACCAACACAGCTCATACATACACACACATGCATAACTTATTTAAAACCTCTTCCAAACACCTTAGAACATCCTGAAATAGGTTTTTTTTATTATGGTGTTTTGAAAGGGGTTTTTTTAAGATGACAATGAAATTAGATGGTGGCCATTTGTCTTTTATGTGTTTGTAAGTATTTATTTGATGGTGGCCATATAAAAACACAAATATCATTTATTTTGAGTTTTCTTAATAGAAAAAAAAATTTGTTCAAACCCAAAACCCAAAAAAATAGCAATTGATAAGTTATAAAAAAAAATAAAAAAACAATGAAATTAATAATTAAAAATAACCCGTAAAGGTTAAAAAAATGCTAGGTAAATCGTGATAGAAACAAACCATGGACATTTCATTAATAGGATATGAGGGTATGTTACGCAACCATATTAACCCAACACTTCACGGTTAACTTAACGGATTCAATGGTAAAGGGACCAAACCCGTAACGCTGTCAAGAAAGTTCAGGGACTAAATCCGTAAACCCTGACAAATTAACTCTCAAATCTATATATTGTAAATCCACAAAACAAAAGGTAAAATTAATATTGAAGAATTTAATAAAATTATAGATCTATCAATTTATTCTCATAAGTCGATACAAAAGTATTTAATTAATGCCATATAGCAGCAGAAAATTACCCATAATGAAATATACTGATAAAAGTGAATGAAAAATTTGACAAGGAAACATTTAACGAGTATCACCGACCTATATTATGCTATAATGGGTACTTCTATAGTTTATCGTTTAACTTATCTCTCAAAGTATATTGAATATCTCATTCACGATTCAAAAACCTAAGTTAAAACCACGTACTCCCTGACAAACGATTATGAACCCTAATTAGTTAAACCTCTCATTACTCGATCCCTACCTCAATGTCTTCAACGAAGAAACCAGTGTTTCAACCAGAAGAACTCAGAGCCGGGGTTCCACAAAATGCAAGAAGAGAATAATATATGTAAGCATTGCAGAAAATGAAGAGCAACTAAATGAAGAGCTAACTGCAAAGGTACTTGTTTATTATATTTACTAGTTTAAGACCCTTTTAAATGCTCATAGTAAGAATGTTATCCAATTTTATTAACATTCATTATTACAATGACACTTGCACCTTAAAATTAAGGCAAATTTATTGTAATTCTTCTTCATAGTTTTCATTTAAGAACATTAGGCTTTATAAACATGTATTCTATAAATACATGCATTACGGGGCTAAGTTTCAACGTTTGCGGAATTGTAGGCTGATCCGGAAGAAGTGCTTGGGAGGGAATTATGGAAGGAGCATTCTCAAGATGTTATAAAAAACATGCACAAACTCCCAAAAGCGACATATGAAGAGTTATCAACGATAATGGATATTGATGTACACGTATTGAGGCTCTGTGTAAAACACTACTTCAAACATGAACTGTATATTTCATCCGAAGTGTTATCGATGCGGAAAGACCACCTTGGAAACCAACCTGAAACATTCACTAAGGAAGATGAGGATGAATATTATACTGATTTAGAATTAAGTTTGTATACGGCTATGCAAGTCGTAAGTTGGACCAAGGATAAAAGCTTCATGCAAATATGCTCCGAGCATAACATGCCTGAAGAAGAACTCAAATATCATGTTAACTTGGTCATTTCTTTTGGGATAGCAATATTGGACGAACAAGAACATGGTGAGGAAACTAAAGAAGGTGAGAGTAATTAAATTATAGTTCTCCTATAGGTGAAGAAACTAAAGAAGGTGAGAGTAAATGATCTTGTATTTTGTATCACTGACTTTTGTAAAACATTCATAACTAAAGGCACATGTGTTCTATTCATGTGTTTTGAAAGAATAGGCCTATGATTTTTAGCCAATAACTTAATATTTATAGCTTTGTCGATAACCCGGCTTAAAGATGAGATTTTCTCGCTTCGTTCAGAATTACACCAACACCACTCATTTCTATATCGAACACCACCCAAAATTGGTGTTAACATCTTGCTTTACTTCTTTTCCATTCGCCAACTTTTGGTTTCGTTTCAGCTTTTTTCTATTTTTTGCTATTCAACTAGTACAAAACTTTTATAAGTAGGTTTAGTAATAGGTTAAAATAGATAAATTAGCCGCAAAAGATTTACATATTGACACACAAAGCAATTCCGCGTTCAGAACCAAGAACTAAAATAAGAAAATTGCAGAAGCAATTGAATTCTACAAGTCAAAACTGTCGTTAATATAAAAGTCTCGGTTTAACATATGATCAGAAACAACAATCGCAATCAAAAGGACATAATCGAGTACCTCCAGCATCTGGCTTACCAAACCCCAACTCTTCTTCTGAATAAATCACTAGACCATCTGCAGTTTTCTTCTTGGGTCTAGCTGGTTTTTCGCTTTCAAACATTATCCACTGTTTAGACCCCGTCTGCTCAGTTTCTCCCTTTCGGGTATGGCTCGTTATCTTTTGAATCTTTACGTGTTCTTTTATCTGATTTTTTGGTATTTTGCTGCTCAGGTTTCTTTCTTTTTTTAGAAAATATATCATCGATTTCCTGTCCAAATGATTTTGGTGTCGAAGATGGTTTTTCCTTCACAGGAGTCGGTTTCTTTAGCGTTGGTTTGGGTGGCTTGGATGAACTCTTTTTCGGCATATCCCAAGTAGCTACATCAGGGTTCTGAAGCCCTGGTTTTGATGTCTTAGATGAACTCTTTTTGGGCATTTTCAGGATCACAAATTTGGAATTCTGCAAACATATGGACAAACCGTGAGAAAAGCGGATACTTCTTTTGCTTTCTATTGCTCGTAAACTGTATTAAAAAGACATGCTCTTATTCTTAGATGAGTTAATCGCAATACAACATTAACTGAAATATATGAAGACTTAAAGTCACTAACTTTCAAGTTAGAATTCGTAACTGATTCACAAGATTGGCCTACAAAAGAACCAATTTGACAATAATAAACGAGTGATTAAACTTGGGACTACACAAGTATTATACAATTTAAATTCCATTTATCACATGATATAGTCTTAAGCTTAAAACTTATACCTTAACCTAGACTAAAAGGAAAATTACTGTCTTGAATTATTACTCTTGGGCACTAGGTAGTCTAAAAGAGGTCACCAACGCTAAACACTTTTCTTCATTGTAAAATTTTCAAAATAACCAGATAAAAAGAATAAAGGATCCAAAAGACGGACCCGTGGACGAAAGAAGTGAATAACATTTTCATCTAGGAACAAAGTGAAATAAAACTAAAAAGAAAGAGAATCATTCAAAATATCAATTCCGGTCATTTTTCAAATCAAATTTAACCATATTTATTCCCACTTTTGAATTCTTTTTTGTCATTCTATTCTACATCATTGTAGTTGTAACGGGATTTTTTGTTTTGCTCCCCCATTCTTACAGAACTAAGACATGTACTGAGCCTAGGACAGTTTACACATACACAAGCCTACTGACAAAATGGCAGCAAATGTCCATATTATATAGCAGAAAGCAGAAGTATAAGTCTCCTACACTTGGCAATCTATCATGTTGCGGTGCAATTCAAATCCATGATGCATTATATTGCGAAATAATCAGATGTGGTGTTCCAACAATACCTGCTATGTGCTCGAATGCAGAAGGAAAACCAACAGTAAAGACTCCATAATAGTGGAGTACCACACATCATTCTTAATTCTAGGGATCATTAAAGTCTCTCTTTATCAGTTACTTTCAATGGTGAGTATGACGAATCAAGCAGCCCTATGTGTTTCTCATGTGCTGATATTTAGTAAGGGCAGGGATGTGCACAAGCTAAAGCCATGTCATTCTTGATCTGACCTGCATTAATTTTGTGATATATAGTAAACCAACAAACCAAACATTACTTTTCTTTTCTTTTTAGAAAGGGTGAAGGCTGAAAATACGCAACCGGTCATTATCGCTCCTGAATGGAATCTTGATTTTGAATTAATGTGCGATCTAGCGATTATGCCGTTGGAGCCGTTTTAGGACAACAAATAGATAAGAAGTTTCGTCCGATCTACTAAGCAAGTAAGACCATGAATGACGCTCAAGAACACTACACCACTACAGAAAAAAGAGCTTCTTGTAGTGGTATACGCATTTGATAAATTCTGATCGTATCTTATAATGTCTAAAACGGTAGTCTATACTGATCATTCTGCCTTAAAATACTTATTCAGCAAACAAGATGCCAAGACACGGCTTATAAGGTGGGTTCTGCTTCTTCAAGAATTTACTATTGAAATTAAAGATAAAAAGAGGACTGAAAACTTATCTAGATTAGAAAATCCATAATTAGAAAAACTGAATGAAGAAGCAATTCGCGACTCTTTCCCTGATGAACATCTTATGGCTATCCATGTTAGGGAACCTAAAGCAGATCCATGGTATGCTGATTACGCAAATTTTTTAGTATCAAAAATCATACCACAAGGTCTATTATATCATTTAAGAAAAAAATTCAATTCTTACATGAAACATTTTATTTAAACCCAAAAAATTTTTGGGATATTCGTATTTCTTCAAATCATTGACCAAGACGGAATATAAGATAGATGTGTCCTTCAGAAGAGAATTACAAGAAATTCTTGAGCATTGTCATATGGGGTCGGCCGAAGGACATTATGGTGCCGACATACGCTCAGGAAAGGTAAAATTTGGAATCTGGATTCTACTGGCCAACTATCTTTAAAGATGCCGCACGATATGTTTGTAAATGCAAGGGTTCCAAAGGGCTGGGAATGTTCTCTTTCCTGCAATCAGATGCCTTTAACCAATATTCTGGTAAGTGAAGTCTTTGATATTTGGGGCATCGATTTCATGGGACCCTTTCCCTCTTCTCAGAACAACAAATACATCCTTGTAATGCTATTGATTGTGTTTCAAAATGGGTGGAAGCCGATGCTCTACCAACCAATGGCGCTCAACAGAGTATAGTTAAATTCCTTTGAAAATGATTTTCAAGATTCAGGGTCGCTAAAGCTTGATAAGTAATAAGGGATACATTTCTGCAACTCTCTTCTTTGAAAAAAACCTAGAAAAATATAAAGTAACACACAGGCTTGCTACCCCTTAATACCCTCAAACTAGTGGCAGCTACTACCAAAAATGCTATAAACACCCCCCCAAAAAAAGAATCAATTATGTTAAAACCCTATCTCTAATGACAAAAAAACCCCTAGTGGAAGGGAATGAATGAAAATTGATTTTCTTCAAATGAAAATCATATAAAAATTGACTTTTTTGGGTGTAATCACTCTTTTTTACACATAAAAGATATTGGTTGGTATATGTAAACAACATCTCTCTATGTGTATTATGTTATAGACAACAATTTTTTAAAAACAAACTGTCTTTTTACACAATCAAAGACATCTGTGGTGTAGGTAAACAACATGTACACTATTTTTTATTGATTACATACAACTTTTACCATTACAAAGGTTGAAAGTTCTTTATTTTACAATAAATTTCACTTATTTTACTGTAATATTTTAATGTAAAACTTTGATAGCTCTTAATTTATACATGTTTATGCTATCAAAGAAAAAAGGCCAAGACAAGAAAAAAGCCATCTTAGGCTTTTTTTATTCTAACGTAGAGGACAAGAAGAGACAACTAGGGATTACTAACTATACTAATTATCATCACAAATACGGCAACAAGTCGTGTCGTTTTGGTGTTGGACTTATTTAAGCCTGATGACTTTGGCCCATCTTCTCAGCCTGTTTTCTTTTAGTAATGTTCTTAGGGTAAGATTTGTCCCAAACTTCTTCCCTCATGATACCACCGTCTCATTCTTACCTACCTCCTTCTCTATATCTCAGACAAATCAATACACCAGCATAGCAACAATAGATAAGAGTAGAGAGTACATACTCCAAAAACAAAAATAAGTAACGCAACCTGGAAATACATACCAACGAAATCAGAGGCGACTTAGGTTCATGTTTAGATTTTTATATTTATGAATATTGTTCATTTACATTCATATAACTGTATTAATGTCTACATTATTTTTTAGTTTTTTTGATAATTTTTCAAAAGAGTCCTGGGAGTTCTTTAGAAAATCTAAAGAATAAAGTTTTTGATTTTATAATGTGAAATTTTGGGTTTCATTGTTTTATAGTTATCAGAGATTGTTTTTGTTCAGAAGTTCATTCCTTAATGTGTTTCTTAGGTGGACGATTTTTCATCACAATTTACGCACCTATGGAAACAAATGGTTAACAAGGTATAACTTTTTATTATTTTAACTATTATTAAATGTTATGTTTGATTTGTAAATTTGTTAGTATTGATTATGAATAGAGGTAAAAGTATATCATTAAATGGGATCGCGCATCTCCGATTCAAATAAATTAAGGTAAGACAAATAAATTTGTGAATTGGTCATTTTCGTGAAATTCCACAAATTTATTGCATGTATCATCCATGACAAGTGAATTCATGTAATGCAAAAAAAGAATTGCTTCACTTTTACATTAATCATTCATATCAGAATGTTATTCGCGTGTCTTTTTGTCAAAATAAAGTTATAGTTTATGATAGAATGGTTTTATTCAAAAAGACCAAATCAAAGGAAATGAATTTGTAGTTTGCTCTTTTTCTTGCTCAAGGAACCTATGATTATACAAAAAAATATTGTTACTTTAAATGAATATGGATTTTTGTCTTTGGACCTAAAACAAGTTGACTTCCCAATTGCAGCGGATGATATCGGAGGTCTCAAGAATGTTAAGCATGTCTTAAGAGGTAATGAAAAATCAGTTATTAATCTTAATTAATACATCATCACACGTTTTTGTTTCACGTATTTAAGAATTTGTTCCCTTTTTGCATAACTATGATAGAAATAGATGTAAATTCTAGCATCTTTACCGTTGTCTATCTTTCGATATATCATTTCTTTCGTCTTTAAAAAGTAGAAAGTTACTGAGGTTGTAAGATGAAGGTTTATAAGATGGGTGTTTGTTGCATAATAGGTGCATGCTTATCTGTTAAAATGTAAAAAATAACTAAAGATGCGATTGCAAGGAAGTACATAAACATTACCCGATAACTCATTCAAGGTATTTTCTAAATTTGTTTATAATTGTATTTATACTATTAGGTTCATTAGTTGTGGCATGCTTTGTGCAAATACTTCATCAGATACATATACAGCTACCACAGATTCTGTAGTGCAGAAGAGGCGTTGCATTGTAAAACAGGGTCCCTGCAAGGATCTCTACCGTTTGGGTATTGATTCGGATATTATCAGGTATGTTAATAACTATTTTTGGCAATATAGAGTCAAAAGCATACACAGAGCTGCATGCTCTATGTACTCGACCGTTTTTAAAAACTTCCATTGAGTACCCTGTTACATGTTGGTCTATGGCATTTCTGAAACAGAATCAGTAACTACCAACAACAAAGTGGCAACAACCTCCTACGCAATCCCGCTATCCTAACTTCTGTTTACCCTTGATTAAGTTTATGTTGTCCATCTGTTTTTTTTTTCACTATTTAGGTTGCTATTTTCTTAGAAGATTATGCACTTGAAATTTGTTGGCGGTTGGATGAATTTAAGTTATTATTGGAACTTTGATAAACACATGAAAGAGATTTTAAAACAAGTTCATAAAGGTTCATAAAAGATCTTTTAAATAGTAGACCGTAAAACGGATTTTTGATGTGTGTAAATGTCGTTAATTTTTGAGACAAATTCTTGTTTTTAGATTACTTACTTGATTGTTTTTATTTTCATTAATTACTTGTAGGTACATGGACAATGAGCGTCAGCCGTTGGAACAGAGATTTAACACGATCATTGGCGCATGGTTTACGTTATGGCGAGATTAGTCCTAGATAATTATGTTGAATTCTAGTGTTTTTCTTTATGGTTATTTGTTGAATTCTAGTGATTTAATTTGATTTATGTTAATTTGTATTGAAGTTATTTGTCTTTAATTTACTTTAATTTTGTTGATTTTGACATTTTTTGGTCATCTAAATCAGCTGTGTATATATAATTTTTTTGTATTTATAATCTTTAATTTTGGTGGGTAAAATTTTGTAAAGTTTTGAATTTATTAAAGAAATTCAATTTTTTTAAATAGATAAAAAAAAAAAAGACTGTTTTGAGATAAAAACATATCTTTTACTCTATATAAAAACAGGTTGGATATTTTTATAAAGACATATTGCGGGAGAACCAGTGTCCATTTCTAATAAAACATTTATGTTATTTTAATATGGAGACCAATTTTTAGGGAGAGAACCGGTGTCGATTCTTCTAATAGAGACTAGTTGCATAACCGGTTTTTATATGTTTCGATCATGGAGATACCCCCCTCAAAGAGTGGTTTCAAAACCGCTTTTTATGGGCTATTTTGACCAGTTTCTATGGCTTTTTTTGTAGTAGTGTAGACAAAGCGAGAACATTAATCGTACCATCAAATGAATATTAGAAAGAACCATGAATGGCAATAGAAAGGAGTGGGAAGATAAGCTCGATGGTGCTCTTTGGGCATTCAGGACCGTGTATAAGTCGCCCATCGGGAGTACTCCATTTAGGATTGTTTATGGAAAAGCATGCCATCTTTCGATCGAGATTGAGCACAAAGCGTATTGGGCTTTGAGAAATGTAAATCTAGACTTAGACGCTGCAGGAAAACATAAGTACCTACAATTGAATGAATTAAGAAACAAAGTTAACGAGCATTCTCGCGCATACAAAGAAAGGACTAAGCGCTGTCATGATGCCAAGATTATGGATAAAGAATTTCATGAAGGGGAAGAGGTTCTTGTTTTTAACTCAAGGTTAAAACTTTTCCCAGGAAAGTTAAAATCAAGATGGTACGGACCATATACTGTTAGCAAGGTATTTCCCTATGGAACTATAGAAGTGTGCGGTAGGAATGGAGTTAGTTTTAAAGTCAATGGGCATAGACTAAAAAGTATTATGGAGGCGACATTAACTCCATAGAAGAAAATCTTCACTTTGCAAAGACGTAGACCGATCGTGAGTCTAACTTAAAGACTCATTAAACAAAAGTGTTTTGTCAGAAAGACAACCGTCTTTTTATCAATAAACCTTATATTTTCGCATTTTTGTTTGGTTTGTCATTTCTCACTTTATTTTGCAGGTTCTTTCAGCAAAGAAGTTAAATTTGAAGTTATCCAGGATCATAATCTTGTGGTCTGAATACTGCTACAAGCAGCATTTACGCATAACCATTAGCTGTTACGCCGCAATCAATAATGCTACTGAAGTAACTACTTCTGTTTTACGCCTATAACAAGTTTTATAAAAAAAAAAAAAAAAAAAAAACATATGGTTACGACGTAACTATTAGGGTTAAGCTTGTAATCTCTTTCTGAAATTTTTAAAAATAGTTAGGAATTCAATTAACAAAACCTGTATATTTTAATTGAACTTTGTGGGTGTGTTCCCTATAAAACCCTCATGAGACTTCACTCGTCCACTTGGGACACCATGTGGGTTAAATGGCTTGTGCATTCGCTAAATACAACCGTGATTCCTACGAAAGTGAGTTAGTTTTCTTGTACATTTTTGTAAGCATTTAAATGCATTTTAGTTTGTTTAGTGATTTCAGGGGAAACGAGGTATACTCAAGAAAGCTTAATGGGATTCATCCCATGTCGCCATCATTGAAGCACTTTAGAGCAATACGCTAGGGGGGTGGTTTCTTGTTCTAATTCTTACTTCTTTTTTTTGATTTGTCATTTCCTTTATTGTTACAATAAGGGACATTGTTTAAACTGGAGTGGGAGGATGGGAGTAGAATTATGGTATGTGCTTAATTACACATACCTTTTACCTAATAAAACGAGCCTAAATGACCAAAACGGACATAAAATGCCAAATATATGTTTGTTTTGCTTTATATACTGTGCAGGTATCGGATATTCACTAAAGGACAAAAACGAACCAAAACCGACAAAACTGAGCACGGGAATGGAAAAGCGTGAAAAAGTCAAAGTCAAAGTCAAAAAGTCAAAAAGTCAAAGGTCAAAGTTAAGCAATGATCCGTGTGCATCTTGCATCCTATTGGACCAACCCGCACCCAAGTTAATGGGTCGGGTCAGCCCATTAATCATCAATTATAAGCCTTAAGCTTTTAAGCCTTCATAAAAAGCCCAAATCCAAATCCGTTATAACTGGCCCAATCCATAAGCCCAAAACACTTAACCATACCCCTTTACCCTTTTACACAATTGGTCCTTAAGGACTAACATAATTAGTCCTTAGGATTTACACCATTAGTCCCTATCATCCCATGTCCCTAACACCCGTTAACTCTAAACAAACAGTACCCCTAACCCAATTCCCGCCAAAACCCAGTACTATTCACTTATCTCTTTCCTTTACCCTGCAACAAGACAAAGCACAAAACCCAACTAAAACCCTACCCCAGAAGAGGACAACTCCACATTGGTAATCCCATGGAAGCTTATTGGACAAAACGAATCAAGGGTTGTGATGAGGGTTTAAGAAGCACAAAGAAGAATCAATGGCCAAGATTGAAGGCTTGGAGAGCACGCCCAATACCTCTCACAGAAGAAACACACCCTCAAGACCTAAAATCTTCTCTATTCGGCTATATATATAAGACTAGTTTGAGTTTTAGGGCATCTAGTTTTTTTTATCTAGTTTAGAATATCTTATTTATTGTATTTTCAGCTTATTGTAGTTTAAAATCAGCTTATTGTATTTTTTTTAAGTCTTGTAAAAGTTTTTAAGTATTAATGAAATTTTAAGTTTTATTGCAAAATTTTGTTTTACCTTATGTTAATGAATTATAAGTTATGATAAGCTCTAATAAGCTCTTATATAACCTGTTTTCATAATGTATATTAGACTTTTTCATAGCTATAAGTTTTTAAGAAAAGTTCACTCAAAAATCACCCATCAAATACCACAGCTTATTTTGGAAGAAAAACCAAACCTGGAAGGGATTTTAAGACCACACTAGCTTATTTTTAAACAAGCTAGAGCTTGTTGATAAGCTCTTAAGAGCATTTATACCCTTGTTTAAGCAAAGGGCCTTGTAAGTTTCATTTTTACTTCTTTTTAGCTTAGCTTATTCTGGTGCTTATTTATTGCTTATTTTCTGCTTGCTTATGCTTATTATTGATGTCTAATGTTTATTTATGCTTTCTTGTAGTTTAGATCTTATTTGTTTATGTTTTCATATAAAACTGTTAGTTGTAGCTTTTAGTACTGCTTATCTTATATGCTTAACTCTGTGTTTTTATAGCTTATTAGTTCTTAATTTCCATTAGTTGGTTATCTGTTTTTAAAAAATCTTAGTATTAAAACAGTTAAACTTAGCTTAAAAATAATTTTTGGATTTTTAAAGGGGCGTTTGGCACTAGCAGTATTAACTCATGTTAATACTGCTTGAGTGTCTTTTGACCTTTAAGTTAAATTTGAAAAGCTCAAA
>BQNB010114947.1:0-21656 GCA_026074375.1 Tanacetum coccineum
ATAATTCTAAACGTTTAACTTCCATGCCTATCTTGCTAAAATTTACTAAAGTTACTATTTTTAGTAACCTTAACGCTTTTCCTAAAATAGTTTAACGACGTTTCTAATGATACAAATCAATATATATGTGATATTATATGTTTTGCTAGTGTTTTAAAAGCTCAAATCATCCTAAAAGCATCCGAAAACTCATTTTACTATTCACATCAACACCTATGTTAATTGTTTTGCTGAAAAATGTTTCAAGTTTTATTTGGCTGTAACTTGGCCGTTTTAAGTCTGATTTTAGTGTACAATACATGAAAATCTATCTACTCAAAACGAGCTCCCCAAAAACTACCTTTACGCCTAATGAAAACATTCCTAAGTCGACTAAAATCTCAAAACAATTTCAGATCAGCAACTATGTATTTCATAAACGCTTTCAAAAATCATACCAAACTTCATAATAGTGCCTAATCTAGCCTAATCTCCATTCACAACTAATCCATAACAAAATCACACCTAAAACTAACCTAATCCCTTCATTTTTATTGTTGCAACTCACTTTTTAACTCACCTCACCAAGATTATAAAGTCATAAACATGTTACTTCCATTTTTATAAAAGATGTCAAGATGTTATTTCATTTCTTTTAGAAAAATATACACAAACACCATAGGACTTTATAGATATATGCAAGAACATAAGTAAATAACGAATGAAAGTAGAAATGAAAGCATAAGTTTCAAAGTAAGCTTACAAAATGAAGAACAATCTTAAGAAATATGACAAAAGATGATGGAAGACTTGGATCTTGAAAAACCCCAAATAATAACCAAACCCTAATTTGTAGATCTTGAAATAAACCCTTGAATCAATGAACTAATACTTGAAATCACCCTAAATAACCTTATATATGAACCTAGTATACTTGGATCTTGCACTAAATCAAAGAAATGGAAACCCTAAAAGGGTGTTTGTTTTCTGTGAGCCAAGAGACGGAAAAAGAGAGATGAGAAATTTTGATAAGGCTAAGAAATGAGAAATGACCTAGTGTGTGTGTTATAACATGGTATTTATAGGATAAGGGATAGTTTAGGGTTTCTTGGTTTGTAGTATCAAGTGACCAACACATACAAAAGTGTGTGTGTATGCCTTGCTTGGCCGAACACAACCACAAGGACCAAGGGGTTCAATTTTTAGGACCATGATTCTTATATTTATGCTTAGATTTGAATTTTGGTGAGTCAAAGTGGAAGAGATCACATGCATTAATCTTGCATAGTTTCATGTGCATGGTAATGACTCCATGAGAAGTCACTATCTTCCCCTTACATGAGCACATGTATAATAAAACAAGAAAGATGCATTTGATTTAATTTCAAGACTTATGGTTGCTTTGGTTTGGGTTTAGGCGTCCAAAATTAATAAGAGGGGGAGGGTGAATGAAAATTTTGACTTATAAACATGAGATGTACGATAACTAAAGTTTACACGAAAAGATTTCGTGTTTCCGGGTCTCCGTTTGACGTAAAACGCTAAAACCGTATGACGTACGCGGAAAAACATATAAATCATAAACGAAAGTGAACGTGACCTACATAACACTTTAATATGATAAAATAATGCATATAACATGTAAATTAATTGAAGTCCAAAACCGGAACGCGTCCGATGACGCTTTTCAGATTTACGCGAGTTAACTTCCCGGTAAATTGCCAGATTCAAACGTAACGTATAAAAGTCAAAAATAATGATCAGAATAGTTAAAAATATTGAGATGAAATTTACAGAGTGTGACATCCTTCCCTCGTTAAAAGATGTTTGTCCTCAAAGCTTAAGACGTAACTTTAGACGCAGGTGCAGGGTTAGCAAAAAGATGAGGATATTTTTTCTTCATTTGGTCTTCGCGCTCCCAAGTAAACTCAGGACCTCATCTTGAGTTCCAACGGACTTTCACAATTGGGATGCGGCTTTGCTTTAGTCGTTTAACTTCTCGATCCATGATTTCGACCGGTTCTTCAATGAAATTAAGCTTGTCATTAATCTGAATTTCATCTAACGGAATAGCTAGGGGTTCGTCGGAGAAACAATTCTTCAAATTGGAAACGTAAAAAGTACTATGAACCTGACTTAATTGTTTTGGGAGTTCAAGTCGGTATGCAACCGTTCCCACTTTAGCAAGGATTTTGAAAGGTCCAATATAACGAGGATTTAGCTTCCCCCGTTTGCCGAAACATATCACCCCTTTCCATGGCGATACTTTCAACATAACCTTATCTCTAGCTTGAAATTCCAATGGCTTATGTCTCCTATCGGCGTAGCTCTTTTGTTTATCACGTGCCGCTTGAATACGCTTCTTGAGTACATGGTTGCTATAACTTGAGTCATTATTAGTGTATATAGTTTTGGGACGATTGAGATTTATGGTAGTTTTATTATATGAAGAAATAGGGAAGAAAAGTTAAGTTATTACCCCCATATTTGTCTAATATTCTGCATGTCTTATTGATCCTTCTTAATTCGGGTAATTATTTAGTTTATTATTGAGTTATCATAAAACTCAAGTGTAAGGGTGCAATTATAAACCACAAGTCATGTATATTATTTATGTTCGGCAGATGACACGACAAAAGTGTATTAAAAAATAGAAAAAATGAAAAAAAGCAAAAAAATAATAATATGTTATATATGGGCTTCCATCTTGCTTATGTTTATGTTCAAGAAAGTGTCGAGAAAAGAAAGAGATTGATGTAGAGTTGTGTATCTTATTTTCCTAGTTTCGTCGAGTCTTAGGTTAGCAACGCTTTTTACATGTATTCTTGTAGATAATTAGCTTGCCACCTGTCAAAATTACCCCATATCCCCTAACCGTGTTTCCTTTACCCTACACCTACACATCAGAACCCTTTAAAGACCTTTTTGATAGTAATTCCTAGGTGCTTACGCTAAAGCGATTGACGTTTTGATCCTTTATCAAGCTTATGGTAATTTATATACTACGACATGTAGTGAGTGTTATTTCTTCCGTTTCTTATGGATGTTATAATTTATTATTACATCGAAAGAAAGAGAGAATTCAAACACTTTTATGAGGTGCTAGTATATAATTTATGTACTTTTAATTACAAGGTCTATCTGGTTATACCAGGAAGTATATTTATTGAGTAGGTTAAAAGCCCCGACTTTGCTATTTACCAGGTAGAAAAACCCATTTGCTTGAGGACAAGCAAATCTCAAGTGTAGGGGTATTTGATGAGGTGTCATTTATACACTTTTTCAAGGTCATTTAACCCCTAAAATCATGCTAATATCCCCATTTATTGTGCTTAATCATTTTTTTGTTTTAACATTTGGGAAGCATTCGGAGGAAATACATATGACTTGGACTCAATTTGGGAAGAAACGGGACAACAATGCAACTCTATGGATTTTTGATGAAGAAAGCTTCACAAGTCATGAAGACGGCGTCATGATTTCTCTCTGACGCCGTTATGGTGTTCAAGCGACGGCGTCACAAGTATTTGTGACAGCGTCAATGTAGACGACAAAGAGAAGCCCTAAGACGGTTCGGCGGGCTGACGGTGTCAGGATTAAAACGTGACGATGTCATGGTTACGGGCCTATATATATAACCCTTGTTTTTTAGGTTTTGTGTGGAAAAATCGTAGGGAAATCGCTAATAAGCTTTGGAGCAGACATTTAGGTCAACTTTTAGCGTTTCTTAATCCTTATACTTTCATCATAAATCTATGTTTAATTGAAGTGAAGTTCTTTATCCCTTTTAATCATTCGATATTGTTAGACTTAGTTTTATTAAAGTGATAGTCATTAATATTCCCGAACCTTGTATAAGTAAAACGTAGTTTACGGGAAATTCATTTAAGCTAATTGGGTCTAAGTGTCGGGCTAAAGCCCATTAGATCGATCCATTAAAGGCCCAAACTTCTCATAAGGAGTCCAAGTCTCTTGAACTATATAAAGCCCTCTCCAAGTGTGGAGAGGGTGTTGCTTCTCATTGTCTCTAAGTCAAGTAACCATTTTTCTCTCTTTTATTTCTCTCTTTGGTACTTTCTCTCTCTAATATTTTTCTCTTATTTTGTGTTTTGAGGTGATGAAATAATATCCTAACATGTGGTATCAAGAGCCAAGGTTGGGTTTAGTGGTTTCGTTGTGGTGGTGCTTCTTTTGAGCTTTTTGGGTTGGCTTATTCTTACGTATTCGTTTTTTAAAACTCTTGTGGGTATATTTTTTTTAACAACACATCAAAATTATACTACAAGTTGATATTATTAATTATTTTGAGATAGCTACTATTTTGATTTGCTACTGATTTGGTTCATTTGATTTTGTTTAGTTTTTTTCTTCTCTCTCACGTCATTAGCACTAGTTTTTTTAGGTTTTACTTTTTGTCAAAACACAAAGCTTAAACTTTCATTACCAATTCATTCGTAGCTTATTTGTGAATTTTTTCAGAGCTTATTTAGGTTTAAAACAATTTTATAGCTTATTTCTCTTTCTGTTTCGGAGCTTATTGGATCACACTTTTCGTAGCTTATTAATAGTACTTTCGTGGCTTATTCCATTGGTAAGCTTATTTTCATTTGTGGCTTATTTCTGGTGGAAAAGAGCTTATTTTCAAGGTTTTTGGTTGTGGTCCACGGCTTTAAGATAAGAACAAGGTGGTTTTGTTGGTTTCTATACAAGACAACGATAGTACATCATACCATTTTTGTTCTATTAGAAGGCGAATTAATCAAAACTTGGAAGGCGAATTAATCAAAACTTGGAAGGCGAATTAATCAAAACTTTGAAGGCGAATTAATCCACAAGTGAAGGCGAATTAATCCACAAGTGAAGCGAACTAATCTTCAACTGTCAAGGCAAATTATTCCTTTTGAAGGCGAACTAATCTAACAACACAAGGCAAATTAATCCTTCTTTGAGAGGATAACTAATCCTAAATGACTAAGACAAAATAAACATCTAAAGTTAAGACAAATTCAACATGTTTTGAATTATTTTGGTTTTTCGGTTTCGTGTTTTAGTTACTCACGGATCTTCTAACCTATACCATTATGATCACGGTCTTTCAACGATCCTCGTGGTTTATTTGGTCTTCATCGACGATAATCTTACAAGTCCACGAGAAAGGAAATAGAATTTTGTTAATTTACAAATTTAAAGACGAAGAAGATGACTAAAATGGAGGGAATTCATTTTATTAATAACCTAAAATTGGAAAGTGACACATGCAGTCCCTGAGTTTCAAGCATAATTTCACCGATAGTCTTTTCCTTGGTTATTAACCCTCATTGTTGAAATAGTTTTGCACCGTTCGTCCTTCCTGAACCGAATTTCACTGTTAGTCCTTTTAAGCTCACCAATAGTTAACAAAAGCTCAAGTACTTCAATTACAACAACGATTTCACCAACAACAATTCTATTTTCACGGTTTCTTCTTGATTTAGTAAAATCCCGCGAAATATTCACGTGTTTTCTCGGTTTAATCAAGACTTGAAAAATCTCGTGAACTAGATTTCTATCACAACAACAATCACTTTACCTACTTAAGATCCTTGCTTATCATTTCACATCACTTTCGCAATGTCGACTCAACAAGACATTTATGCAGCCGGTTCCAAAAACCGCCCTCTTATGCTTAACAAAGAGAACTATGTTCCATGGTCTTCTCGTCATCTTCGTTATGCTAAGAGTAGACCAAATGGAAAGTTGATCTACAATTCCATTATAAATGGCCCATATGTCAAACGAATGATTCCTGAACCAGGTGATCAAAATCATGAAGTTCCTGTGAATGAAACCTTTCATGAGCAGACAGATGATGAACTCACTGAAAAGGAACTTAAACAGGTTGAAGCCGATGATCAAGCCATTTAGACTATTCTTCTCGGTCTACCTAAAGACATCTATGCTGATGTTGATAGTTGTGAAACTGCTCAGGAAATTTGGTTACATGTTCAATAAATTATGAAAGATTCTGATATTGGAATTCAAGAGAAAAAGGCAAGGTTGTTTAATGAATGGGAAAGGTTTACTTCTACTGGTAGGGAATCGATTGAGTCTTACTATCATCGTTTCTCAAAGTTGATGAATGATTTCAAGAGAAACAAACAACTTTCCTGAAAAGAGATTGCTAGTAAACTCAAGATCCCTAACAACTTACAACCTAATGGATTCGACTTTACCATTGTTCATCAAATAAAGGACTTGCATACAGCAGATTACACTCAGTTGTATGATTTCTTGAAGTACAATCAAAAGGAGGTAGATGAACTAAGAGCTGAACAACTTGCAAAAACACATGATCCGCTAGCACCAGCAAATTCCAACAAATCTTTCAACTATACAGTGTTTCACCAGATCAACCATCACCAAGTACCTACATGCAACAACCACAACCCTCAAACAACAAACTATAACCCATTAACCATTCATTCAACCATAACTACATGCAACAATACATGCAATAACCAATGCCAAATCCCAAAGACATTACAGATCCCACAACCGCAATGAACATGACACTTGTTCTAATGGTTAAGGCATTTAAACTAAACTACTCAACCCTAACCAACAACAACTAGAGAATTTCATCTAACCCTCGTAATAGGTAGATTGCTCAACCGGGTATGAATATGGGTTAAGACAGACATATGCAGATGGTTGGAGGCAATGGTAGGAATCAGTTTAGACAGTATACTGGGCAGAATGTTGGGAATCAGAATAGGTATAATACAGTACATAATGTCGGGAATCAGGTTGTTCATAATGCAGTTCAAAATCCAAGCGTTTAGAATGTTAGAAATCAGAATGGGCTTATTGCTGTTTCGGGGATTGCTAATCAGAATCCGAATAGGAATGGTAATGTTATAGCAGCACGGGCTGAGGGTAATGCAAATGGGAATAATGGTAATTAGATAAGGTGTTACAACTGCATAGGATTGGGTCATCTTGCTAGGAACTGCGCATGCAGACCAAGGAGAAGGGTTGCTGCTTATCTTCAGACTCAGTTGCTGATTGCTCAAAAGGAAGAAGCAGGAATCCAACTCCAAGCTGAAGAGTTTGATTTGATGGCTGTTGTAGTGGATCTTGATGAGATTGAGGAAGTCAATGTAAAGTGCATTTTGATGGCTAATGATGAGGTGTCATTTTATACACTTTTTTGGGGTCGTTAACCCCCTAAATTGTGCATTTATGCCCAAAATAGGTACTTCATCGTTCCTTTTTAGGTATTTCTCATTTGGAGGGCATTTGGAAGAATTATACGTGACTTGGGCTTATTTGGAGAAAAAACAGACAAGACTACTGACCTACACCAACATTGATCAAGAATTTCTCTACAGTGGCTGGAGACAGCATCACAGATACAACGTGACACCGTCACCACGAAGATCAAGATGGCGTCACATGATTCCAAGAAGGCGTCAGAGCATACGACCCATCTTATTATCTAGAATATTCTCTTTCATGACGGCGTCACGATTAAAACGTGACACTGTCATAGCATTTTTCCTATATATAAAAACCCAAATTTAGGGTTTTGAGTGTGTAACTTTAGAATAAAAAGAGGGTACGAACCCTAGTTCGTTTAGCAGCTGTTAGGGACGAATTTAGGGCCTAAAAACCCTATTGTACTTCCTCCAACTCATGTTTTAATCAAGTAAGGTTAATTTAATCAATCAATATGTCTATGTATTGTTTGATCTATCTATGCTCTTGCTTTATCTTTAATATGCTTGGCTAAACCTTCTATTGTGTTTATTTATGATTGTATGAAACCTAGAATGTAGATCTTAGTGGTGTTGTTTCTTGTGATGGATGTGCATGTTAGGCTCTTGAAAACCAGCTTTTGTCTGTATCGCTGTTGATATGTCTAGGGAAACATGATTATGTAGAAAGGATACCATCAGGTAACAGCCTTCATACTACCTTTCCCCCAATATGGTTGATCCACTTTTAATATATTTCACATGCACTTAGTGTACTCCTAGGGGCCATGTAATAGTCTTCATACTACCTTATGTGTGCGTTGCTCTAGCAGAATACTAAGTAGACGGCGGGTTCGTGTAATTCGTTCATGACTTAGGAAATAGTTACACAGATCATCACAAGGGTGACAAGGCAACAACACTAGGAGAAGCAATCTAGGGAGTAATACATGATTAAATAAACACAGTCTTTTATCTTATTGTTATCACCAGTAGCGTAGAATATATTTAGTTTAATAGCTAAAACCAACCACCTCTCCAATTATATGATTTACTTGTTTTCTATAAAATACAAAAATACAAAAATAATCTTCCCTCAACCCTTAGAATTCTGTTAGACCGTGATCAAGCCTTCCCAACCTATTCCCTGAGTGAACGATAACAACCCCCCGAGTCTTGCTTATACTACTACTACAACGATTAGGTGCTCTGCCTAAGGAGTTGTAAAACTTCTTGTAGAAGTCCTACGACGACGGCATCAAATTTTTGGCGCCGTCGCCTGGGGAATAGTTAGGTTCTAATCATTGTTTAACTTAGTTCTACTCGCTTGAATCCTTTCAAATAAGAATTTAATTCCGCATATTAGCTTCCTTGTAGTCTATCTCTTCTTTGTGTGTTTGTTTGTAATTCCCATTGACTATTCCATTCTTCATCATGGAGAACGCGAATCCACCACCTAATCGTCCTATCCTACCAGCTGCGCTACGCGTACGATATAACCAAGAGCTCCAAGAGCTATTGAAAATTTCGGCCTTTGTTGATTCTCGCCTAGAAAGAATTAAGCGATTCCTAAATCGCTTCGCCGACCAACCCAATGAGACCAATACAAATGACCCTGAGTCCGATGATGGATCAGTAGATACACCTCTCGTCTCTCCCTTTCCTCACTTTTACAATGACTCGGATGATGAGGAAGTTCTTCATGAGTTAAGTGAATATGAAAACACAAGAACACTATGACGAGAAAGAATAATCAATAGTTTTAACGGGGATGACCTTGCATTTAAATGTATGATAGGCTTTAGGAAGGTCACTGCCTATCTCGACCCTTTTCTACCAATGAATATTATCTCGCGTAAAGCCTATAATACAATAATGGTAGATAGGCTAGAGGGGACGGGAAAGAACCTAGTTGCCATTATTAGGGATGTCTACGTGTTTGTCGGGAGTTTTTCCTATATCACAGATTTTGTTGTGTTAGAAGGCATAGGAGAATTCATTATGGGCGACATAGCTGAAGTCTTGATGGGCAAACCCTTTAGAAAAACCACTAAGCTCAAATATGACGTCGCTAGGGGATTGGTCTCATTCACTAAGACCTTCGACACATACACATATAGGATGCCACGTACAATACCTAGGCTCAAGAACTTCAATTGGAGTAGGGTTCCACCATTGTTAGAACTTAGCCAAAATGATTTGATGAACGGACTTAGGCACCCTTATGAAAAGAATAAGTTCATGTAATAAAACTGCTTCACCCTTAGGTCCAGAATACCAAGTAAATGAAAGTATGAAGGAATGGCTTATTCGTGGGCATGTAAGCGTTCACGAAACAATGTAAGGACATGTGACTTTGAGTCTAGATACAAGACTCGTTAATAAAGAAAATCGCTTCTTGGGAGGCAACCCAATTTACTTTTCCTGCAATTGGGAGTGTCATGTGTGTTTTAATTCTTTATAGTTTGTTTTATTATGTTTGAACTATCTTGTAATCATGCTTTGTATTGTCTTTAACCTCGTCTTAATTTCAATCAAAGGTATTTTGCAAACAATAAGTGTAGGGGAATTTATCCTGTTTTTAAGCCAAATTCAAACATGTTAAATGAATTGTTTAGATTAATTCGCGTCATATGATTGAATTGTTAAATCTCAAGTTTTATGCAGCTATTTATACTGGAATTAACATATGGAATCAAGTGCAGGAAATTTTTCAACAAAAATAAAAATTTTGTTTTCACAGACTGTGGAGACGGCGTCACGATTAACACACGACGTTGTCACCACGGCACCTGTGATGGGGTCACACAACCTGATGGCGTCAAACGCCCAGGTCAAGAAAACTTAAAATTTTTAATTATTTTTGAAAATAAAACTTGCACAACATTTAATATATGTACATTTCTGTTATAAACCTGCAAAAACCTAATGAGTTTAACAATTATCTCATCCTATCTATCGAGTCGAACCCTAAATTCATATTGTATATTCGTTTATCTCACATTTTATGCTTGGTGTAGTTGTATTTGTCTTTGATTACAGGTTATATTTGATGAGAAGAAGCTTGTAAATTCTTAGGAAGTTTCATTGGATGATTATTGGAGGACGATTTAACCAGTTATCGCATGTTCTCCATTATTGAGTAAACCAGGGGAGTACTAGTTTCTTTTCCTTGTTTTCTATTCCCTTTATTCGTTTCAACGGGTACTTTTAGAGAACATTGGGGACAATGTTCAACTTAAGTGTAGGGGGAAATAAGCCTTAGAAACTATTCTTTCATTTTCCATTTGCTTTGTCCTTAAAATGAAGGGTAATATATCGAAACATAACATAAGAGGTAATTTTTACCCAAATTTAAATTTTTTATGACACATACTGACAAAAACCGAGTATTAATAGCGTCTCATGGATAGGAATTTATATGACTAGCACAATAACCCTCAGAATTCCACCCCAAAATGTGAGGTTTGCCCTTAGATCTTTAGGAATTCGGGTACCCATCGTTGGTAACTCAAGATGATTTTATCTTTACCCGGTTCGAGTTTCGGTTGAGCTACAGGCGTACATGTCTATTCCATCGTTACGGCCATGTATGCATTGCCTTGTCGCCTTTTTTGGAATGTCTGGTGTTAGTAAAATCATATGAGTGTACCGGTAACATATTAAATTCTAGAACTTGTTATTGTGATGCATTCCGAGACCGCATAGTAAGTATTAGGATTTGTTTAATAAGAGGCATTAGGATTAACCTATGTTTTAAACCTGTAATTGTTATGATGGTTGGTATGTGTTTAATTACACACACCTTTTACCTTTAAAAACAAGTTAAAATAACCAAAAACGGACTTAAAATGCCAAAAATATGCTTGTTTTGCTAATTGTGTTGTACAGGAACGGATATCTAAGAAAAGGACGAAAAACGAAGCCAAAACGACAAAACCGGACACGGAATGGAAAAGCGTGGAAAAGACACAGTCAAGTCAAAGCCCAAGTGTCAAAAAGTCAACCCAAGTCAACCCCGACAAATCCAAAAGTCAACAAGTGAAGAAAAATAAGTTTGAGGGTTAAATTTGCCAAATCCTAAACTTATTTAATGAAGAAATAAGGAGAAAAAGTTGTGAGGGGCCCATTCTGCCAATTTGGCAAAGTTAAACTGCAAGAGCCCAAGCTGCCAAGGTTAAATTCCCATAACTAACAAGGACGTGTACTGCAACAACCAATATAACCCTCAAGGGGTATTTTTGCCAATTCCTCAAACTTTTAACACCACAAGGACGTGTAGTGCAACAACCCTTATATCCATGAAGGGCCAATCTTGCCATCACCCAAAACTTTTGCCCTGTCACCCCAAACCTTTTTATAACCATTTTTTCCCGCCCTTTTCAAACCCCAACGAACTCACGGGTTCACTTCCTCCCCTTTATCCTGCAAACCCAAACAACCCCATGGACAAACCTTGACTTGGGGGCCAAGAAATTTGAAGGGCTCAGATTGTCTCTGTCTACACTCTCACAACAAACACACTTCAATTGTGTGTCTACAAAGAAACACACCTGCAAGAAGACAAAGAGACAAAAGTGCAAACCATAGTTCATTTTGTTTTCCTATTTAAGCTTTGTAAGCCCATTGTGGCAAAGGAGTAGTTTTTAGTGTTTAAAAATTTTTAGTGTGTTAAGTTTTAAGTTTAGCTCTTTATTGTACTTGTACTCCACTTATTTTTAATGAAAATTCAGTTGATTTTATATTTGTGTTCTAAATTGCAAATGTCTCTTAAAAACTTTTAAGCTTTCATTTAAGCATACTTTATAACCTGTTTCTAAACTATTATACAACTTTAAGAGAAATTCAAAAGACAAGGTTACTGTTGGATAAAGCTATGGATGAATGAGCAATTTGGGAAGGCTCATTGGGTTTTGCTTAGTTTAAGCTTATTTATAAGCTTTGGGTAAGTTAGAGCTTATTTAGGGAATCAAAAATCCTGTTTGAGTAAGGATTAAGGTACATCTCTCTTTAAAATTTTGCTTAAAAAGTTACTGTAGCAATTGCTTATTAGCTTATTTTTTAGCTTATTAGTGTTCTTTTGTGCTTATTGGTGTTTATTTATGCTAAAGTCTGCCTTGTAGTTGATTTCCTTTCACTTACACTCAAATTGCTAAAAACTGTCTACTTTAGCTTATTCTGTCACTAGCTTATTATCCATTTTAAGTGCTTATTTGTTTTGCTTTTTACCTTTTTATTGTTTAATATTGCTTAAGTAGTGTTAGTCTTTAAAAAAAAGTTTAGTTTACTTCAGCTTTTATAGCTTAAAAGTCACTTTTAAGATATTAAGGGGGTGTTTGGGTTAACAATGAAAACGGGTCAAAAAGGAAGTGGTATGGGTTGTTGTCACTTGGTTGACTTAAGCTTAAGTATTAAGCTCATGTGAGTCTGTTTTTAAAAGGTTTTTAAGTTTAAAAATGTTTTTCAAGGTTGTCTAAATAATTCTTTTGAAACTGTGGTTTTTAAAAAAGGCTACAAGTGCTTATTTGGACAAGCACTTGGAATCTTGGGTTTTAGTTTAAAAAGTTGTGTTATTGGAGTGTAAAAACAAGCTGTCAAGTCCTTTAAGTCATTTGACTTTGTTGAGTCAAAACTGCCAAAACTTAAGTGTAATTTTTATAAAAGCAAAAAGCCCATTTTTCATTCTCCAAATTCAGCAGGTTTTCTTTGATCTTAGAAGCTAAAAATTTGGGCATAAGCTCATCTTGTGCCCTTCTTAATCTGTTTTAACTCAGCTTGTTTATTTGAGCTTATTTGACAGCTTATTGAAAGCTGTCAATTTAAGCCCTTGTCCTTGGCTAAATTTTCCCCTGGTGCTAAGGGGGTAACTTTAAGCCCACCCATCTAGCTTTTTAGTGAACCTCAGCATGAGTTATTGGCTTTTCTAAAAAGCCAATAAGCTCTTTGTTAAGTTCCCTGAGTTTCAGACTTTAGAAAGCCCTTTTGATAGCTTATTTTTAAGCTCAAAGAACCCCTTTGACTGTTTTTACTTAGCTCTAGTGTAGGGATTGCTTATTTTCTTTCTAGCTTATTTACTTTTTGGCTTATTGAGCTTATCTCAATTGCTTATTTGTGCTCCTAGTTGCTTTTTAGGATAGTGTGTTAAGTTGTTGTGCTTATTTACCTTTTTCCTTGCTTATTTAGAGTCAACAGTTAAGCCTTTTTGTTTTTAAGCTTAGTTTAGCTTCTGTCTAAGTTAAGCCCTTTTTAAGCTTATTTAGCTGTCACCATTTAGCTTTTTAGTGCTTATTAGGATAGTTTAGACAACTCCTTTAGCTTATTTGTCCAAGCTTTAGCTTAAATGTCCACAAAGTCCAAAAAGACTTAGCATTTTAAGCCATTAAGCTCACTTTTAGCTACTGTCGATTTTAAAAGCCCATTTTAAGCTTATTCTTAGCTTTTTAGAAAAAGTTGTAGTTTTGAAAGTTGTTAAGCTCAATAAGCTTAACAACTTTGGTTCACAAAGTTTTTCAAAAAAAAAAAAAAGGAGACAAGGGGTGACCCGGGTGAGCAAGACTCGAACCCGGGTCTCTACCCTCGTACACCTCTCTTTTGTAAACCTCTCTTACCGCTGCGCCCTTGGGACTTTTTCATTAAAGTCCCAAGTGGTTAGTTATTTAAGGGGGTTTTTGGGCTTAAGCTTTAATAAGCTGTTTTAGCTTATTACGGCTTATCTATAAGCCGAATTTTGGTTTTCAAAATTTTCTTAGGATTCTGTCATTAGAATAGATTTTATATAAATTTTTCATAATTTTTTATAAACTTTTAGTATTTTTTATAATTTAATTTAGTTAAAAGTTTAAAAAATTCATAAAAAATTCGAAAATTATCAAAAAAATATTTTTCTTTTTTAGAAAATTTTCTTTAGTCATATAGTTTGTAGGAAAAATACAAAAATTTTCGTAGGGTCATTTTTATAACTTTTTGGTTTTTAAAGAACGGGGCTCGGGTGCGGTTTTTGTCTTGACTCGTTTTCGGGTCAAACGACCTCCGTTTTCAGTCTAGTCTTTTTCATTCTTCGTTATTTGTTCCCTAGAGTAGTTTAGAAGCAAAAATTTCTTCGTAGGGTTAATTTTAAAGATTTTAGGTTTTTGCCCCTTTGTTCGGGATTCGTGCTCTCGTTTTCTAGCTTAATTTCATATTTTTTTGGATTTTCTTAAACGTTTTTGTTTGTTATTGTTTAAATTAGCTTTCCACACTCTCAAATCATTTCTCTCCTTCAAACTCAAATCTTCCGACTGTATCGATTTTCCAGCACAGCCTCATTGGGGATTAACGACCCGGGAAAATTCTATACTACTTCTCGGTTTTATTGATTTTGTTTCTAGACTATTCTTACTATATATATTTTATATTTTATTATATATTATATATATTTTAAGGTGGAGTTTGGCTTGAATCAGTACTATGATAAAAAAAAGCGCTATTGCCTTATGCTGCAAATATGTTCAACATTCTCGATCAAAGCATATCGACATCAGATATCACTTCATAAAAGAGCAAGTGGAGAATGGAGTCGTCGAGCTTTACTTTGTCAGAACGGAATATCAGTTGGCGGACATCTTCACCAAGGCTCTATGTCGAGAAAGAATTGAATTCCTTATCGACAAGCTGGGGATGAGAAGTTTTACTCCTGAGACTCTGAAAGAACTGGCAGATGAAGCCGAAGAATAGTGGTGGTACCTATTCTTATATCCTCTGTATATTATGTATATATAAAATCACAAAAACACAAAAAGATTTTTCTCTCCTTATAAATTTTTTTATATTAAAAACAAAATACAAAATTAAAAAATCAGAAAAATATAAAAATATGGATCTATGGCATGTCTTCTGAAAATCGATAACATTTACGGCCTTAGAAATGTCATTTAATAATGATACGAGGCTGTAAATGAAGTTCGAGCAGAAGTTCAAAAGCTTTTAAAACATGCCAAAAATGGCTTGCTATTATTTTCGATAGCAACCCGGTCATCATCTTAAAGGCAAGTATTTCAAAAAGAAAACTTGGCCTAACAACGGGAATTAATTCTCGGGCATGGTCTATTTTATGACCATGCAAAGGCTTGTGATTACTTTGCATCACAACCCGTGCTTCCTATATTCCATAAGTGTACGTGTCAGTGCGCTTATGTGTTAAAATAAGAGAAATCTTATTTTCTATGGTGTTGTTTTTCAAATATTTATATCAAAAAGTCATCTGAAAATCATTTTCAAAGACATTTGACCACTCAAACAACAACTACAGCTCTTTAAATAGAAAACGGGTCATTGTTTGAGGAGGAGAAAATGTCAAATATCTTCTTCATAAAATCAGTTTGTGATAAAGGAAAAGGTTTTAAACAATAACGGGTTAACAATTAAAGGGGAGTTAATTAAGTTTAGCTTATGTGAGCCTTAACTGTTATGTGTTTATGCCTTTTAGGGAATAGATAGCAAATATAAGTTTCTAGGTATGCTAGTTAAAAATATTAGGGACTATTTGTGCCATTTGTTAAACTTAAATTGCCTAATAAAACTTATATAAGAAACATGAAAAGGTTATGAAACTTGAGGGGGCAATTGTGTCAAAAACCAAAATTGATTTAATAAACCCTCCCACACCCCGTCACTTCGTCACACACACAAACACACTTATATTTTTTATTTTCCCCTAATCTCACCCATTCAAAATCGTCATCTCCTAATCTTCGTTTCAAATTGTTATCATTCAAAATGTATAACTAGAAACTCGTTATTCACACTCTAAACAACACATCTCTCAAACGAATTAAGTTTTTATACGGATTTGATCTTGAAAACCTTAAAAATCAAATTAGGGTTCATCAAAATCAAAAATTGGGTAAAAACATAAATTGAGTGAGTGGTTTTGTTTTTTTAGGAGTGTAGAACACTCGGTTAAAACAGTTTTATGATAGGTTATCATATGATAGGTTATCATATGATAGGTTATCATATGAATGTATTCTTGATAATTCTTGCTTGCGAAAATTTGGGTTTTTAGGATTTAGTGAAATATGTTTATGGGTTTTGTGCTAGGACGTTTGTATTCTCTTCCCTAAATTTGTTTGAGCCATAAAAGGCATTCATTGTTTGTTGTTTCTTGTATGAATGTATTAAAATGGATAAATATCCTCGTTTATGATTGTTCTTGATGATTCTGTGGCTAATTGTTGTTATAACTGATCCTAAGTGTTATTCAACTGATATGAATGCTATTGAAACAAGTCTTGATGATTAATATTAACATGTTTGTGGTAATGTATGTTTTGAAGGAGAAAACAACGACTTCAGAAGGGGAGTAAACAATTCCCTTCACGAGGCGAGTTAACAACAAGCCTTCAAGAGGCGAGTTAACAACAAGCCTTCAAGAGGCGAGTTAACAACATGCCTTCACGAGGCGAGTTAACAACATGCCTTCAGGAGGCGATTTAACAACCCTCTATAGGAGGCAATTTAACACCCCTCAATAGGAGGCGATTTAGCAATGGATTTTAAGGAATTTTAAGATTGAATCTTTTCTGAAGGTAATTTAAAACTCAAGTTAGGCAGCTAATTAAAATTAGTTAATTATGCAATCTAAACAAGTTAAGTAGGCTATATATCAATGTTCAACAAGAATATCTGAACATGTCTTAGGTTACCTTATTCTCTAGAAGTTAGTTTGAATAGGATTCCAAGAAGCACTATTTCAATTGTCTTAATGCCTTTCACATTGTGCCCAATTAAGTTGCCTTTCAGATGATTAGATCTTATTCAAACATGTTAAATGCCTTAATGAGTCTAATCATTTAAATGATATTACAACATGAATCAAGCTTAAGTATTCAACAATCAAAAGCCTTATAGTGTGTTATATATAAAATTGGTTATATATATAAACTATATTGGTCAAATCTTAGCAGAAACATGAATACCACTCAAGCTCAACAGAAAGCCCTTGATGATGCTCTTGTTGCCCCTGCGGACCGTCTTGAGTTTGGGAAATGCAACATGAGACTCAAAACAGACATCAAACCAAAAGAAGCTACATTTCAAGTGGTGTTGGATGCTCTTGCTCTCACTCCCTTCTACCAAGCATTCCTAATCACTACAGAAGTTCCTGCCATTTATATGCAAGAATTTTGGGCTACAGTTTCCGTTCATAAGTCATCCATCAGATTCACGATAAACAAGAAGAAAGTCTCTCTCGATGTTGATATATTCAGAGAAATTCTCCAGTTTTGCCCTAAAATTCTAGGACAAAAGTTTGAAGACCTC
Organism: Tanacetum coccineum; assembly: GCA_026074375.1. Lineage (NCBI taxonomy): Eukaryota > Viridiplantae > Streptophyta > Magnoliopsida > Asterales > Asteraceae > Tanacetum > Tanacetum coccineum. The sequence goes on from BQNB010114947.1 coordinate 17,514, forward strand.
CCACTAGAACATGATATCCTCTCTTTCATTAGAGATCTTGGGCACTCTAGAGACATCATCTACCTCTCTGATGTGAGTGTTGACTACTTACACCAACCATGGAGAGCATTTGCTACCATCATCAACAAGTGCCTAAGTGGCAAAGAAACTGGAATGGACAAGATTCGCCTGTCCTGTGCTCAAATCCTCTGGGGTATGTTCTATAAGAAGAACATCAACTATGTGTATCTACTCTGGGAAGATCTCATGTTCTAGATATAAAACAAAGAAGCTAAGAAGACCAACAAGATGTCATACCCTAAATTCACAAAGATCATCATTGATTACTTCATGTCAAAGGATCAGTCTATTTCAAGAAGGAACAAGATGTTTTGGCACACTGCTCGAGATGACACCATGTTTACTGCTATGAGATGTATCTCCAGACATGAAGATACTCAAGTATATGGTACCATTCTCCCAAAGGACTTAACAAACCAAGCAATGTTGGAATCCAAAGCTTACAAGACATACTATGCTTTTGCTTCTGGAGAGAAAACTCCAAAACCAAAGTACGTTCGAAAGAAAGCTGATTCTGACACATCTCCCAAGTAGAAGCCTGTTCAAGCTACTAAAGGTACCAGACTCAAGACTAAAGCTAAGGTGGCTAAATCTGACAAGAAGAAGCAACCTGCAAAGATGCCAAAAGCCAAAGGATTAGATGTATTATCTAAGGTTGCATTAACTGAAGCTGAACAACTGAAGCTGGCTACCAAAAGAAGCAAGACACAATTTCACATCTCTCACGTAAGTGGCTCAGGTGATGAAGCTGACACTTAGTCAAAGGTTCCTGATGAGCAACATCTCAAGATGACTGGTGCAGATGAAGGAACTGGTATGATACCAGGGGTTCCCTATGTACCCATATACGAATATGAAAGTGAGAAAGAATCTTGGGGTGACAGTGGAGAAGAAGATGAAGATGATGAAAACGATTCTGAAGATAAAAGTGATGGTAATGATGATGATGCTAATGATGATGATAACCAAGAAGGTAATGACACGAATGACGATGACGAAGAGACTGATAGTGATAGAACTGAGTCAGACATAATCAAGATTCATGTTCTCAATTAGTCTAGCACATAATTCCATGAAGAAGAAGAAGAAGAAAAGATTGATGATGAAGAAACGATGGATGAAGAAGATGATGATGAGGTCACTAAGGAACTGTATGATGATGTGAATGTGAATTTGGGAAATGAAGATGCTGATATGACCAATGCTGATCAAGGTGTCTTAGAACAACAAAATTTATCTCAAGAGTCAGTATTTGAGCAAGTAGAGGAAGACGCTCATGTGACCCTTACTCCGGTCCTTGACATATAGAAGGCTGATGAACCTGTACAAAGTTATTCTGTCTCTTCCGACTTTACAAGCAAGCTCCTAAATCTTGAGAATCCTTCTCCAGTTGACAATGAGATTGCTTCATTAATGGAAAACTCAACTCGTCATGCAACGAAAATTCCTAAAATTACATCCGGTCTTACTACAACTATTCCTTCACCACCTCTGTTCTTCAATCCTCTTCCACAACAAGCAACACCAACTCCAACAACAACAACTTCTAAAGCTACAACCTCATTTACTTCTCTTCCGGATTTCTCTTCTGTATTCAAGTTCAACGATAGAGTCACCAACTTGGAAAATGATCTTTCAGAGATAAAGCAAGTTGACCAGTATGCTCAAGCTCTCTCCTCTATTCCTGCTATAGTTGATCGTTACATTGATAACAAACTTGGAGAAGCGATAAACAAGGCCATTCAAGCACATAATTTGGACTACATACAAGAAGCTCAGGATGAGAATAAAACTTACATAGAACTCGTTGACACATCATTGAGAGCTATTATTAAAGAAAAAGTCAATACTTAACTTCCTTAGATTCTCCCTCAAGCGGTATTAGATTTTGCAAATCATGTGATAGAGAAAAATGTCATAGAATTATTAGAAGCTGTAGTCTTAGCAAGGTCTTCCTCACAACCAAAGTCTACTTACAAGGTGGCCGCATCACTCTCTGAATTTGAGCTTACAAAGATTCTTCTAGACATTATTAAGGAAAGCAAATCACACCTTAGAGCTGATTACAAAAATAAGCTTTATGATGCACTGGTCGAATCTTACAACACTGATAAAGATCTATTCAATACATTTTGTAAAACCTAATGTCTCTAATATATAAAGAGACATAGGCGTGTACTTTTATGTATGTGTCCATATGTGAACATCAGAAAAAGTGTGTGTGTATCCAGGTGTAGAGATGTAGACGCCATATGTTAGGTTTAGCCTCAAGGTCAAGGTAACTTGATCCCGTTACAGATTTGTTGTAACCATATTATTCTGATCAAATAATATTGGGGCTTGGAATGTTTGGTAAAACCTTGTTCTTAACATTGTTCTTTATGTTTTAATTTCGCTGTGCAAAATATGTTGTCAATGTTATTAATCCTAGATATAAAGTTCTAAACAAACTAGAGCTAAACGATCCTATCAGGTGGTATCAGAGCCACGGGGCTCTTGATCTAGGATCACAAGGTGTTTTATTGGCAAATTTATGAAGGTAAAAGGTTTTATCAACAAGGTATGTGGTATGTGGTCATAGCATGTTGAAGAAGAAACAACAGCATCAAGGGTTTAATACAGGTTGGCAACGTAAAAAGTTTTCTTGATGTTTCATTATTCAAACAACAGCTTCTCTATTCGAATAGCAGTTTCTCTTTAGGGTTTCGTTATTTATATGTCATCCATAAATTATAAAGTTCTGTTATGAGTTGGTTTGAAGTTTGTACAGCAGGTTGTGAAGCTTAACTAAAGTATAAGATATCAAAACGCTTAGGGTTTTTTGTGTCTATTACTGTATGTTTGAATCTGCTGGTATCAAAGGTTGAAAGGTTATGTTGCTATTTAGTTTGGATATGTTTCTGGTGCTTCAGACTTGGTTGTTATCACAGCAGATTGATGTGTGTATAGCAATTAGATTTGTTATGATGAGAAGAAAACCCTAATTGTGCTAGGATTTTGGATTAATACTGCTACAGTCATAAGGAGATTCAAGAAGTAGCAGGTAGCAGGTTCGTCTTAACAGGTCATGACAAAAGGATTTGTTATTCATGTTGATATGCTGATTTGTCAATAGCAGTTAGGGATTTATCATTGTTCTTTCTTTAAGTCTTTATGATCAATGCTGCTGATTGAGTTTATGAAGAAGGGTTATAAGCAGGTCGACAGGTGTATGTCCTGGAATCAGTCATCATGATATATTCTTCTTATTATTGATTGCTATTGATCTGATGATTGTTTGGTTGTCGACATGATTGAAGGAGCAAAGTCACAGCAGTTAACACAACATGTTTGGGATTTGATTCGTGATTTGGAAATGGAATCTGATATGGTATGGAAACCTTAATATTTAGGGATTGTTTTTCTTTGTTTCTATAAAACTTCCTGCTGTTGGACGTGTTGATTAAAGCTGCTGGTTTATGGAAGTTTGGTTAATACTGCTTGTTGGTTTGATTAGTGCTGCCAATAAATGATTAGTACTGCTTGTTTTATTTAGTACTGCCAGGTTTGAAAAGGGTTAGTACTGCTAAGGTTAGCAGTTAATACTATCAGGCGTATATTTGATCATTCTCGGACAGTTTATGCTGCTAGCATATTTGGTTATTAGTACTGCTTCGTGTATTTAGTACTGCTTGTAGTGTCTGATATCTGATAATACAGGATGGTTCTCGGATTGGTTTAAAAGATCTCATAAAGGTTTATGATTTTTGGTTTCAGATTCGATTTAAATGTTAAAAAGGCTATGTTTTGGATTTAACAACAAGTGATTATGGAGATTATTCTTTATCATTTATTTGAAGTTGAAGTGGAATTTTTCGGATGCGTGTTCTTATCATATCTTAAAGTGGGTGTTACACTTTAGAGATAACTTGTTCGTGCTTTACAATGTTGTGACGAAGACTTGTCAAATCTAGCAAAGGTGTGTGATTTACAACCTTATGGTGCTCAATGCGCACATTTGCTATCACTTGTTATGTGTCTCATAGAAGATGAGGATTTTTTTCAAGAGGTTGCGATCTACTTATATTTTACAGATTTATTTAT
>BQNB010114948.1:0-21655 GCA_026074375.1 Tanacetum coccineum
CGCAATAATCGAAGTGGTCAATATTTATATATATGACCGATATAAGGTAAATAGTAGGATGTCATAGGATAGACGTAAGAGAGCGAAATCATAGTCTAGTATTAAATACTCATTATCCATGTAATAGTAGTAAAGAGGCAAAAGAGAGCTTATAAGTTACCTGGGAGCAAGCAAGCGCGGATATCGGATAAAACAAGGAAAGACTCTATATTTTGAAAAACATGGTCATAGTCTAGGTTTTGAAAACGACCTAGTTCTCTATGACTTCAGCTCTGATACCATCTGTAACACCCCCCAAAATCAGGTCACAGCGGAATGGTAACAATTGGGTGCTACATCATAGTCCAAACGCACAAGTCACAGAAGTATTAGAAAACATTGTCAAAACGTTTGTCAAATAGTACTCAAGTTATTAAGCCTTCAAAAATATATATATCCGCGCGACTCGAATGCTCCCAATGCTCCACTAGCAAAATAGTAACCTGAAAATACATGCTAAAACGTCAACAATAATGTTGGTGAATTCATAGGTTTAAGTAAAAAGCAGTATTGAAATAATTTAAGAAATATTTCAGAAGAAAAGTAGCGTTACAACATTTAAAAGTGTTATTTCCGAAATCCATCCGAAATCCAAGTAGTGATTCAGTAAATCAAGAAGTATTTAAAAGTGGACCACAAGATCGAAGTAATGGTGGACTAAGTACGTATTCCGAAGTCCAAAACAAGTAAGGTAGACAAGGGAAACACATTCACCAAGTCTAAATATATAACAGGTATTATTGCACTAAGCTCATGACACCGAAGCCTTAACTAGATTTGTGCCCCAATCAGAAAATAGGATGCTTGCCAACACCCTAACACCTCTCAATGTTAAATGCACCCGATCAAACTAGTGACCCAAGTAAGGGTGGGGATTGTCAATCCCGATAGATCTATCCACAACACCAGCGCTCACTATAATAGCAATTAACGGTTCATGATAAGTAGGGACTTCACGGCAATAAGGTAACTTAGCAATAATATTCAGGCAGTAATCTGGATAGCATACACTTTGTAAACACTTGTGTCCGTAGTAAAATAATCATGTCTAAAATTCATGGTTTCAAATATAGGTATTCACGATCTCAAATCATGTAGTAAACAAATCAAACTTAGTAAAAATAATCATGTAACGCTTACGTATAGAAATCAATAAGTTTATGTAGTAAAACACGTATTCTCGCCCCGAAAACAGTTTAAGAAAACCATTAAAAGAGAAAAGGTGGGGCTATGAACTCACAAAGTATTGAAAGGTAATTGTACTGTAGTAAAATATACAAGTTTGTAAACGAGCATGTATTCCCCTCGCGGGTTTATAAAACATTGAAAAGATTGAAATGCGAGACTTTAAAAATCTCAAAGTACTTGAAGGTAATTGTGAACTGTAGTAAATATACATGTTTATAATCGAAGCATGTATTCCCTAGCGGGTTTATAAAACATTGAAAGATTGAAATGCGGTCTATGAACTCACAAAGATTGATAAAAAAGGTAATTGTAGTAGTAAAATTATAAAAGTTGATAATCGTGCATGGTATTTCCCTCGCGGGTTTATAAAACATTGAAAAGATTGAAATGCGAGATTTGAACTCAACCTTAGAAGTGATGGTGTAGAAGAAGTCGAATTAATGAATGAAAACCGCGGGGGGGGTTCAACGGATATATCAGAAGAAAACTATGTAAGATATTGGTTGTATAAGTAATAATTCACACATTGATTTATTTTTAGGTTGTATTGCTCATTCTTACTATCGTTATGTGCTATTCATAATTAAGAGGTTCATGTTGTGAAAGTTATGAGGAGTTAGGACACTTTAAATCGTAAATCCAATCAACTCGTCTTAGCACACTGAAGGGCCTTCATATGAATTCCCAGTAATATAGTACTTTGATAAACTAAATACCACATATGGTCTATCTTAGCTCATTCACCATCTAATTGTTATTGGTAAAATTGTGTTTAATATGTGTAAAACGTTTTTAACTATACTGTTTTAGTATAACTTGATAACTTTCGCGTTTTAAGCCGATTTAACGTTTTTATGCCCTCGCTTTCGTATTAAGGACGAGTTATCATAAATTTACATTTTTGAACTTTTGACCTTCTGGTGAACTGTAACTTTTACTGTTCACACCAGACCCTATTATTTTTATCGTTCTCGTTATCGTAAAACCCGTAAACGTCGTATTTTATTCGTTATAGTTCCATTTTAGCGATTTCTTTCGCAGCATGTTCTCGTAATTGAATGTTTTATTGATTATGAAAGTTTAAAAATATATAAGTTTCTGTTTTGGACATTGTAATTTTTATATAAAATAGTTTTATAAACACCCGGTATTAACGTAAATTGTACTTTTTATCGTATCTTTTTCATATAAGGCGGTTTTCAAGTTCTCTACATATTTGGAAACGTCTATAGGTTACTATCAGTCCCTAATACATAATATGGTTGTTTCAAAAGTCGACCGAAAACAGTCTCATTGAAATAAATAGGTACACTCGTATAACTTTGTTTTTATAACCTACTTTCTATACTTTTCAACTAAATAATTACCACAATTCCTTTATAACTCATAATATACTTATGTCATATATATTATATATTCCAAGATCACAAGTTCATATGAAAAAGTGTTAAAAATCATAATCACAAGTAAGAATCCCTTTTAACATGTTTAAAACCCTAAATGGTGATTTATCTATATAGAACATATATACTTATAAAAATGAGAAAAGTAAAGACATAAAGGTTTATCGATAAACTTAAAGTGATGTATGATGATGAGAAATACAATCTAAACCCTTGTTTAGATTTTTTAAACAGCTTGCAATCAAGAAACCCTAGTTTCCAATTATAAACCCTAGCTTCCTTCTTACATGATAAAACACTTGTAAAGGCTTGATCAAACCTTCAAATTATCTTAGTAGGTCTTAGATATTTTGTGTGTATGCTTGTATAAGTGGTATAAAAGTTTGTGTGGGTTGGTTAAATTGAAGGTTTTGAGCCGTGGGTTAGACAAGGAAGAAAGGGAGGAATGGTTTGATTTTTCTTAAGTGTTTTGAGGGTGTCGGGGACATTTTCAATTCGTATGCCTCCTTTTGATATAAAAATAGGCTAGTCAAGAATCATTTAAATGAGTCCAAGGGGGGGGGGGGTGTTGGGTCGTTGGAAACAAGGGGAGGGTCTTAAGGAGTCAAAGTCCACATTACTAGTCATGGTCCTTATGGTTTAATGAGTATTTGTTGTACATGTTTCTCATGTGTTTCTTTGTTCCCTAGATTGTAGATTAGTTCATGAAATAAAAGAAGATGTCCACTAGATATTATCTTGGTAAGAGTTGAAAGTATACTTGCACTTTTGAAAGTATAAGTTTAAATGTAAGTTGTAGCTTTTGTTATTAAGGTGTATACTTGAAATTTGTAAAGTCTTGCTTGTTTTTTTAAATGTGGGACGTCCTATATGACACATATGGGTAAAGTTTTATGAACTTTGATCATTGGAAATAAAAATGGTTATTTGTTGAAGCGTAGATTTATTTTGGTGGTTCCGGGTTTGCCTAAACGTAATTTATCGCGAAACGTAAACGCTTTACGTAACCGATAAAATAAAACATAAGAAGTTAATTATTACTTTAGAAAAATAATATAATGCTTGCTTGATGAAAACTTTAATTTGTTTGGTGCCCGTTTACGTTGATTGTTGATTTTTTTTTTAGCTTACGCGATTTAACGTAACGATTAAAATTAAAAGCAAACGCGAAAAAAAAATATATAGTGAATTTAATGACGTCCTTCATTGATCAAAAATACGGATTGTTACAGTCCTTCCCCGTTAAATGAGCCTTGTCCTCAAGGCTCAGGTTGCGACACTTGACGAAGGTACGGGTTCAGAGAAAAGATGCGGATATTTCTTCCAGAAAGATATTGATGAAAAGGTGTAAATCTTGTCTAAATCTTCCTAATGTGTGCTAGGTAAACTTTTCTATCCTAATGTAGAACTTCATTGATACGGGTCTCAATCCTTTGATGACGGTTAACTTGCCGGCGGATTACTTATTCTTAAACCTCCAAGGACGCGGTAACAAATTTTTGTTTTCTTAATATTGAGTGTCTCATTGGGACGGGTTTCAATTCTTGTATTTACCACATAAGATTTTTCATCCTCGGTATTTTTCTCCTTAATTGCCTCAACTGAAACGTTCGAGTTTCAAATTCATTGTGGGGACTAAGGTTTGAATCCTGGTGGTCTTATCCGTTCCTTTCGGCTTAAAGCGTTAGTTATAACATTCTCCTCTCTAGGTGACGGATTTCATACCTATGATGGCATTACCAATACTAAGTTCTATGGCATTGTGTCAATGTTGAATAGGTGATTTAGTAATTTCCCTAATGGCGAGCAAATTTGATAGTGATTGTCCTAGGCGAACTAGCGATGTGTTTGCTTCGTGGCTTAGGATTTGGTATAAGATGACGTCGACTTTATAGTAAGGTGGAGTAAAGGTCTGCTTAGTTGTTATGGTTACTAATTCAATTTCCTAAAGTAAACGCGTCTTATGAATACGTACACAAAAACTTGATATATTAAGATGTTTCTTGATAGAAGTTTTAAGATGAATACTCTCAGCATGGGCATGGTTTTCATGAATTATAAATAGGTGATCCAAGTTATGTATATTTGAGGACTAACGCAAAAAAAAGATAATACCATCAAAAACCAAAAAAATAAAAAAAATGCTCATTTTGTCAAATAGTGTTATGTTTTCAATGAGATTTGAGAGAGAGATTGTATAACTAAATAGAGAGATTTAATGTATATTGCGAAAGAAACAGCTAATGCATAAATGTTTGATGGTATCGTGTAAGAGAAAAAAGAAAAGTAGCTCATTTATATTATGGGTTTTCCTCAATATATACCAGTATTGGTGCTCAAGAAGCAAATGAGAAATCAAGAGATACGCAATAATCGAAGTGACAATATTTATATATCTGATCGATATAAGGTAAAAAAAAAAAAAAAAAAAAAAAAAAATTTTAGTAAGAGGACCTAAGATAGACGTAAGGAGAGCGAAATCAAAACAAGTATAAATACTACATTATCCATGCTAATAGTAGTAGGGATGCAAATGAGGAGCTTATAAGTTATACTTAGGAGCAAGCATGCGCGCGGATAACGGATAATAAGAGGAAGACTCTTAAATTTTCCCAAAAATCATGGTATAGTCTAGTTTGAAAATCGACTAGTTCTCATATTGACTTCAGCTTGATTACCATCTGTAACACCCCAAAATCTGGTCGCAGCGGAATGGTAACAATGGGGTGCTACTTCATAGTCCAAACGCACAAGTCACAGAAAACGACCTCAAAAGAGACGTTTAATAAAATGTCACATTCAATTTAATTAAAAATGTCAGAGTTAAATAGGTTCCATTTATAATGTATTAGAAAACATTGTCAAAACGTTTGTCAAATAGTACTCAAGTTATTAAGCCTTCAAAAATATATATATCCGCGCGACTCGAATGCTCCCAATGCTCCACTAGCAAAATAGTAACCTGAAAATACATGCTAAAACGTATACAATTGTTGGGAATTCATGGTTTAAGTAAAAATTAGTATTGAAATAGTTTAAGAAATATGCAAAAGAAAAAGTAGAGTTACTAATTTAAAAAGTGTTATTTCCGATATCCATCTGAATCCAGTAGTGATTCAGTAAATAAGAAGTATTAAAAGTGGACCACAAGATCGAAGTAATGGTGGACTAAGTACTTATTCCGAAGTCCAAAACAAATAATGTAGACAAGAGAAACACATTCATCAAGTCTAAGTATATATTATTGCACTAGCTTCCTGACACGAAGCCTTCAGTACTTCAACTACAATAGATTGGTATGCCCTTCAAAAGTAATATAGGATGCTTGCCAACTCTCGACACCTCTAAATGTTAAATTGCACCGATCTAACTGTGACCCAAAGTAAGGGTGGGGATTGTCAATCCCGATAGATCTATCCATTACATAGCGCTCACTATAATAGCAATTAACGGTTCATGATAAATAGGGACTTCACGGCAATAAGGTAACTTAGGCATTAATAATCAGGCAGTAATCTGGATAGCATACACTTTGAAAAACACTTGTGTCCAATAGTAAAACAAGCAATGTAATTTACCCCGTATATTTTGTAAAACAATTGGTAAAAAAGGGGGATATGGAACTCACAAAGATGGAAAGGTAATTTGTAATGTAGTAAAAATATAGGAGTTTGTAAAAGAGCATGTATTCCCCTCGCGGATTTATAAAACATTAAAAAGATTGAAATGCGAGACTATGAACTCACAAAGTATTGAAAGGTAATTGTATATGTAGTAAAATATACAAGTTGTAAACGAGTATGTATTCCCTCTCGGGTTTTATAAACAATGAAATGATTGAAATGCGAGACTATGAACTCACAAAGTATAGAAGGTAATTGTAGTGTAGTAAAATATACAAGTTTTTGTAACGAGCATGTATTCCCTCGCGGGTTTATAAAACATTGAAAAGATTGAAATGCGAGACTATGGAACTCACAAAGTATTGAAAGGTAATTGTCTGTAGTAAAATATACAAGTTTGTAAACGAGCATGTATTCCCCTCGCGGGTTTTTAAATTTGTAAAGATTGAAATGCGAGGACTATGAACTCCCTTGAGTGAAGTGAAGAATTAGTCGAGTGAATGAATGAAAAACGGCGTCACGAAAATATCCGAAAGCAACCTAACGTAGATATCGGTCGTATATGTACTATTTCACATTGATTATTTATAGGTCGTATAGCTCATCATACTATCGTTCGGGCTATCATAATTAAGAGGTCATGTAGTGAACGTATGAGGAGCTAGGACACTTTAAATCGTAAATCCAACAACTCGTCGATACGCCACCCCGAAGAGGCCTCATTATGAAACTCCCTAGTAATATAGTACTTTGATAAACTAATACCACATATAGGTCTATATAGCTCAATCACCATCTAAATTGTTTTGGTAATATTGGGTTTACATAAGTTTAAATAACGTTTATAATTACTGTTTTAGTAAAACTAGCATAACTTTCGCGTTTTAAGCCCGATTTTAACGTTTCTTATGCCCACGCTTTCGTATTAAGACGAGTTATCATAAATTTACATTTTTAAACTTTTGACCTTCTGGTGAACAGTAACTTTTACTGTTCACACCAGACCCTAATTTATTTTTATCGTTCTCGTTATCGTAAAACCCGTAAACGTCGTATTTTATTCGTTATAGTTCCGTTTTTAGCGATTCTTTCGAGCATGTTCTCGTAATTGAAAGTTTTATTGATTTATGAAGTTTAAAAATATAAAAGTTTCTGTCATGAATAGTAATTTTTATAAAAATAGTTTTATAACACCCGGTATTAACGTAAATCGTATTTTTATCGTATCTTTTTTTATTATAAGGCGGTTTTTCAAGTTCTCTACATATTTGGAAACGTCATGAGGTGTACTATCTTTCTAATACATAATATGATTGTTTCAAAAGTCGACCCAAAACAGTCCCAATAAATAGGTACACTCGTATAACTTTGTTTTTATAACTTACTTTCTATACTTTTCAACTAAATAATTACCACAATTCCTTTATAACTCATAATATACTTATGTCATATATATTATATATTCCAAGATCACAAGTTCATATGAAAAAGTGTTAAAAATCATAATCACAAGTAGAAATATGTTTTACATGTTTAAAAGTATCCTAATGGTGATATTGCTAAATAGAACACATAAACACATAAAATGATAAAAGTAAGGACATAAAGGTTTATAGATAACCTTAATGAGATGTAGTGTGATGAACCAAAGTATCTAAACCCTTGTTTAGATAGAAATCCAAAGCTTGCACAAAGAAAACCCTTGTTTTCTTCAATAAAATCCCTAGCTTCCTTTTCTTGATTATTACTTGTAAATGGTGATTCAATGGTTGGAAACACCTTAGAACATCTTAGGATGGATGTGTATAGAAGTGTATAGGTTGTATAAAAATTAGTATGGATTGGGTTGGATGCCCTATTTGAGCCGTGAGCTTAAGAGTGAGCAAAGGAAGAGATTTTTCAATTTTTGGTTAAGTGTTTTGATTCTATGTGATAACTTAGCTAGTTACTTGCACTTATATGATATTCCATGGTCAATAGTCAAGTAAACATTCAAAGGGACATAAGGAGGGTTTCAAGGGTTCTTGTTTACATGTTCTTAGTCAAAGAAACAAAGTAAGGCTAGGTTTTAATGAGTCAAGTGTGGTACATTGACCATTTGACTAAGAAAATGACTCATTTATCTTGTATATGTTGTTGTTGCCGAGCTAGGGGGAAAGGTTTCCTAGAAACTTTTGCTAGCTAACATAATATATAGAATCATATATGCAAGTTACAATTTGTAGTTTGTAATTAAAATGTGTCTAGTTGCAAGTATTTGTGTATTCTTTTAATTTCTAGAGTACAAGGTGTAAATAACATTTACTTGGCTAAAGTTTAATAAAACTTTAGGTATTGGGTATAATCGAGGGTATTTGTTGAAGCGTTAATAAATTAACGTGCTTCCGTTTACGCTAAACGATAATTTTTAACTTACGCGATTTAACTTAACTATTAAATTTAAAAGCGAACGCGTACGAGAAAAAAAAATAATTAGTGAATTTAATAACGTCGTACATTGATCAAAAATACGGATTGTTACAATCATCACCATCTTGCTCCTGATCCTCCTCCGAATCATCATCCTGTTCCCAAATACTATCCTGAATTATATCATGCCCTACTTGATTTATGTTTTCATCTCCTGTTCTAAATAAGTCAACTAAAATTTTATCAAAGTCGGAATCCTTCTTACTAGTGTGTGGTGGTTGAGCGAAAAATTAGGGAGTGAAACCATAGGAGTGATTACCGAGTTGATTCATTCCTAGGCCTTGTTTAGCAACGTATAGATTATATTCTGCTATAGTCATATTTTCAATGTCTACATCATTTCTCTCATTAGTAGATACTAAATAATTCTTAGGATAGCGTTGGACCGGTAGGAAACAAGGGCGTGGAGGAGTTAATTTATGAGAGTACGGATATCTAAAAGTCTTACTCTTATTCCGGTGAAAAGAGTCAACATCCGCCTCATTAAAATTTATTGGACTTCTTTTGGATCGAACATCATCCCATAATCTCCTTTTTTTCGCAGCTTCATACTCAAGGTACTCATTCATCGTCATGTTCTCAATATCAGGCTCCATTTCTATATTTTCTGAAAATCAAACAAGAGATAACAGTAGATTGTGCTATTACAAAGAAACAAATACTGAAATAAAATATATACAAAACTCACATTTAAAACCTAATTAGCTCCCCGGTAACGGCGCCATAAACTTGATGCGTATTTTCTTTTAAAAAATATTTTTATCAAGTTTTAAATTTATAAAACTCGATCTACCTAACGACGTACTAACGGGCAGAGAACCCGATCGTGAATAGTGTAGTTATGGTAAATCTGAGGTCATCCCAAGAGCTAAAGGGTGGAAATAAATTTGAGTTCAAAGTGTCACGTTTTTACAGCTGTTTTAGTGATTAAATTGTAAGAAAATAATAGAGAGGAATTAAAGTGGTTTTATCAATCAAAGGAATTGGTATAGCGGAAATCAACAAAGATGTATATTTGTTTAAGCTCAAACTAATAGATACGGGTCTATAGAAGAAACTTGTTATTCTTGTAAAACTTCATTTAAATTACGAATATACAAAAGCTCATATTATAAAGAATCAACTATACCCAATTACATTTTTCACGACCTTACCCCTGCCCAAAGTTAGAGAGACTCCTTTCATAAGACCTATAGCCTTTTTGCAGGGAGTGATGATCCAATCCTCACGGTCCAACGCCGTTGTAAAAAAATCACATTATATCCCTCATAATGATAAGCTTTTCGCTCAAACTAATTTGACACCTACTCTCATATAGTGGCTAAATATAAATCGAAAAGTTTATTTGTTTTAAGACGATGTGATTTTCTTGTTCACCAATCTTTGATATAGATTTACGCGGTCTTGCTATGGTATCTCTGTATTCATTTCCAACTATCTCACTAGTCACCCTCAAGATGTGTACCTAGTGAGATTCTCAAACATGTTGGTAACCGGTAGGGGTTCACAGTGAGGGCGAACGAGAGTTCGCACGGATGTCCGTAATGAGTGACGAGGGAAGGGGTACGGTCGTAACAAGTTTGCAGTGTTTCACGAATGGAAAAAGAGGGTTACAGGGACGAATGGACCTGCTGTACAATCTTTTTTTAAAATATGACTACTAAAGTTGCCTCAAAAAAAATTATGAGGTAAAATTGTGGGTTACCCGTGCCTAAAAAAGACTTATTTTATAAAAAGTTTACTTTTCGCGACCTAAAATACCATGTGAGTCTGTCCCTGGTTACATGGAAGAAATAAAGATGAAAAGGTTATTAAGAGCAAAGAAAAACGATACCCGACAAGGGAAACCCGTGACTTAGCCAAACAGAGTAAAGAATATTGCATCGGGAATCAAGAAGAAATCGTTAACGTCCCAAACACGGATAACAGACAATAAGTACGTTGACCCAAGTTACTACGTTACAAAGCGTGATGTAGTCAACGATGTTGACCTTACGACAACCACCCTATTACCCATCGGTTAATAGGGTGAATCCCTTCTCTTGACCCAGGCAATCGACAACGACGTCAACCTATATAAGGAGTTCACCAGACACTCCTAACGGTATGAATTCCGCAACCTAATCACACACATACTACTTATAGATGATTACTTACTCTCACGTCGGAGTCTAATCGCGTGATCTCCTCCCGCGGAAGGGACTAATGGTTATACTTTTATCTAGCGGAAATATCCTCTACTTTACTTCAGTAAAATCTCGTACTACAAACGAGCTTGGAATCCTCATTTCAAGCGAGTTAACCCCATACATCCTATACTCCACAATTTTTGTACTAACAAGTTGGCGCCATCCGTAAGACCAAACACAACTACGTCCCCAAAAACTCATCACCAAAAATGAAATTAAAAATCAATTTTATTACCTTTTGTTGTGGTGTTTGTTGAGTCTCAATTGCAATCGCCATCATAGATTAATTTTTAGAGAGAGAGAAAAAGGTTAATTTTAGAGAGAGAAAAAGAGGTGAAACGGGAATGATGAAAAAAGGGGCTTATCTATAATATATAAAGACACAGTCCTTTCATTGAATGTGCAAGTGCTCTTTATGAGTGTGAGGTGCTTATTATTAGTGTTCTAGCCATTCGACTCTATGCATTCCAACTTCCATCTGTTACACAACCCCATCTCCAAATAATGCTAATCATATTAGGGTTAACCACCACCGACCTTCATTATACTTCCACCATCCCATTCTCTGTTTCCCACCACTCATTTTTTCCACTCCATTTTATGAAAACACACACACACACATATTCATTCATCACCACCACCACAAATAACTCTGACCATCAATGAGATAGGCGAGCAAATTCAATCACGGCCGCCACCTAACATGATCACTACAGGTAAAAATTAGAAGTTATACAACTCAATTTAAAGATTCATTATTTGTTAGAAAACAATATCATTTGATGTTTGTGTAGATGGCTTTCGCGTTTTTCAAGTCATGTGACGAGATAGAGATGCACAAGAAGAATTACATATATGAATTTGACCTATAAATGACAAGTAAGATGTGTAATTAATTTTAGTGCTTTTTTTAATTTGAAATATTAAATTTGGGTTTTTTTGTTTTCTATAATTTTGTAGGTTTTAAAATTGAATGTATGTGTTGTGGTAAATTGAAGCGGAAAGTAATGCTGTATCATTTTTTCATCAATTTGCAGGCTCAGAAATGGGCAGCAGCTGAGAAGGGCAAACGCAGCAGTAGCAACTACAGTTGTAGCTTTTGGAACTGATTAGTAGCATTGGCAGACCCTGATAAGTGTTTCTCTTCTCTCTTAAATCTCAGTGTTTCATCAAACCACATACAGATAATTAAATATTGATAAAAAGAAATTAGTCTGAATGCTTCAACTTTTTGCTGCACTTATAATGTTCACCACCGACAATGGGCGGAAACAGAGGTGTGACGGAGGATAGGTCAACATAACACCAAGCGTCCAATATATGAGAAAACAAAATGCATTTAAAAAAAGTGTAACAACAACCTCCGACCACAAGTATATACTTGTGCCAAAAGAAGGTTGAACACAACCCAAAGTAATGAAATGTCAGTACAAACATCTCCACACTACCAGAGTGAACCAAGTCTAGAAGGAAATCAAACAAAAAAAAATAAACTTATGCTCAAATGCATTCTCTCAAGATATGAACCAAAATGGATGCCCTTAGTTTCTGCTAAAGTCCACTAAATTTCCTAGCTATTATGGATCATTCACAAATACCGATGAAAATAATAATCTAAAGGTCAACATAAATTGTGAGCTCGAAATGTTTAGAAGTAAACTCTAGTTGTTGTTGCAAGATTTAAAAGTAGAGTGGACAATTGTACAAAAAGGTGAAGACAGAATGATGCAAAAACTTAGATTTTCCCAACAATAACAATCACAATAGATAAGTCCTACTATATCTAAATCAATACCGGCCCACGTGTTGTTCTTGTGTTCCAAACCTATTGCCTACCAGCTGGAGCTACACAGTCGGCTGAGTTGTGCAAAAGTCCATTTGGTACTTTGCATAAATAGATATCATAGTGCTTACATAGCAATTACATAGTATTCACATAACATTCATACATGTAATCATAGGCACGTAGCATTGTCCAAAAAAGAATTATAAGTTTAGCACATAAATAAAAATAGTTTGAAATAGATTTGAGTATCATTTTCCCCCAATGGAAAAAGAGTTAAAAAGTGGGGCTATGAGAACTCACCTTAACAAAGTGATAAGTACCTGAGAGTATGGTCAAATAATTATATGCAACGGCATCCAGACACGACCTAACCAGTTAATATCCGATTTAGAATTCTGTGTTCAAATGTATGTCTAGGGTTGATGCATAGTAGTCAAATGTGCGTTGTACAGTCACTTTTAATGTTATTGGTCGGGTGATGGTTGATGAATTAGATTCGAAGATATCGGGATTTGGAAGTAAATTACATTAATACATTATTAATACTTATACCTATATTAAGGAACTATAGCAAGTAAATTAGAAGTAGAATCATAAAACTTAAATGGAATAAGCAAATCTACCATTGATTAAATATGTTTGTTGACAGATATTCCCCGTTACCCCCAGTTTACCTAGAATTATTAGCGTGTTAAAGTATAAGTATTTACACGTTTCTAATATTCACCATGAGGACGAATTATTGTCTCAATAAACCAACATGGAGATCTACTAGAGCAAAATATCAGGAGAGTTATCTTATTCTAATTCATTTAAATCCCTAGATTTTAATATTATGTAATCATGTACAACGAGGACGTTGTATAATATCAAGTTGGGGATGAAATTAGAATGTATAACTTTCTGAATTTTCACATAAAGATTGCTTAAATTTAAAAAAAAATCAAGCATACTTTTTGTGAAATTTACATTTACATAACCCGCACTACAACACCCCTTTATTTAGATATTGTTTGGAATTAACCTATCCGTTTCCACATGTTTACCCAAATACCACCTCAAAAATATGAGTGAGCCGTGATGTAGTTAGACATTAGAACTTGCTTGGTAAATCACATCAAGACACGTATATCACGAATTGAAGAGTACTATGGATTAGATGGAGCAACATGATTAAAAGTAAATTTTAATCATTTCAACCCACATAAAACCAATTTCCTTAGTTGTTTATTACTACACACTTGGTTTATATAACCCCCTTATAAACCCTTTGTTTACTCTCACTATAAGAGTAAGATAACCTCTAAGAACAACCTGAAAGCCAATCAATTAGGAATTACACCAACAATATGTTTCGTTACAGCCTTTACACCTTTAACCAACCCTGTTAGATTAATTTATAATTTACAATGGCTATTTGCATAAACTGTAAGCGTATGTATTATCACAGTACCTGTGGTAATTTTCTATCTTGGAACAGTTGAAAATTTTTCACATGGCAAATGGGAATGTGTTAAAAGTAGTCGAACACATTGTATATTTTACTAACCTCACAATTATTGGTACTGTCCCGAAGAATGAAGAATAAACGAAGAAATAACCCGGAAATATTATGATCGTGAAGAAGGTGAAATAACATCGAGATTCTAGTTAGTATAGTAAAACAAACATAGAAAAGAATTAGCAACAACAAAGAAAGAGATTAAAAGTTATGAAGATAAACGTTTCCGCAAGAGCAAATACCAAAGAATTACATAAGGAATGATTATTCGTTGATACGTCTTATAAAATCAACGATGTAAAGTATTGTATAAAGTGTGGAAGAGGTATCACCACTTTACTTCGTAGAGTATGAAAAGGTAGAGGGAAGTAGGGAAAGTTGACAGTTATAGGGAATGTCCAAACTTAGGTTTTTTTTTATGAACTATGATCAATCGTCTATAAATAGTTGTGTTCTTTATCATGATAACGGTCGAGAAACGTGACTGGCAACATTATCTTAGTCTTTTAAACTATTTGTTTCATACTATTTTATTTAACAACAAATTTATTTACCCTTTCCTAATCATTACCATGGGGTTATACCGAAATGAGGATATGATCGAGCATGTACGTCTATACCTTCGTTACACCATGTATAGCATGCTCATCTTACGCTTGTTGGTTTATTACTATTGATGAAAGAGTATAGAAAGGATCCCATACCCAAAATCCTTCATCATCCCTAACCGTTGTTAAATTCGAATGAGATGTGATCGAACACACATGTCAATCATCTTTTACAGCCAGACTGTGTCTTATAGCTGCCTTGATTTTGAGTGGTACTTCTGGGTAGAAAAAATAAGTAATGATCAACCCAAACCTTTATCATAAAAGCCAGCTTACCCCCAAAAACTTGTTACTCCTTAGTCTTTAGAGGTGAGATGTGTAACATTGCCAAGTCTTATGATAGAATAACTCGTCACGATCGAGCAGATTTGAGCGAAATTAGTTACATGTAACCACATAATTAGTTGAGTGATTAGAGTGTTTTCAATCTTCCAATTTTGGAGGTTGTTTGATTGTGTACATTGTAATGAGATCACAAATACATGCATAAACGTAAAAATCCTTAGGGATATATTATTGTACAGATCTACAGTGCTACATGAGGACAAGTCTTGTGATTCAATGGGAGATATTAGATGACTATCAAATTAACGACATAAAAAACGCATCAATATATCCCCAGTAATAACCCAGATTGAAAAACAAATGCAACGAACTGTTACTAAACTCGTTATATCTATAGAGAAAAGTGCAGTAGATTATGTGAGTACTTGTGTACATAGAAAACAAAAGGAGGAGCAAAACACTGGAGCAAAACTAAGAATATTTTGAAGATAAATGATTACTGACTAACCAAAACTCCGTATCCACAAGTAAGAAACGAGTATCAACGTTGCCAGCACACACCACAGACCGGCGAAGGAAGCAAGATCTATAACGATGTAACCAGAGAAGAACCAATACGCCGTATAAGAAGATAATAGCAAGTGAAAAG
Source organism: Tanacetum coccineum (assembly GCA_026074375.1). Classification (NCBI taxonomy): domain Eukaryota; kingdom Viridiplantae; phylum Streptophyta; class Magnoliopsida; order Asterales; family Asteraceae; genus Tanacetum; species Tanacetum coccineum. The sequence continues at coordinate 15,741 of BQNB010114948.1, forward strand.
ATTCTGGAAGATTATACGAACATGGTCCCTACTACCATGAAACCCCCAAATACGCCGTAACCCAAGCCATTGGATACGTCGGTATCGAACCGACTCCAGACCCTATAAATACAAGAACACAAAATGAGTTTAATTTGCAAAATCATATCTCGAGATAACCTAAACCATAAAATCGATTTTATATAGAAGAAATAAGTAAGCAGGCAAAAGGTCGATGCAACTGCAATCACTTCCATAAGCATACAACGTGTACATTCCCAAAACAAATAGAAATCGAACAGTTTTTAAGGAAACAGACTTTATAACTCGGTTATATTATACCAATGGCTAAATACTTTGCTAAATGTATTTAAAATGACGTTTTAAGTGCTAATACCCTACGGGATTTTCATTATTAAATGAAGATCAGAAAGTTTGGTATTGTTTATCTATGATATCTTGAATAAAACGAAAGAAAAAAAAAAGCTTGGTATATGTTTAACAATATACTTTGTTTACTTAAATAAGTTAACAACCTAACAAAAACCAACTGGGGTAGTATCCACATAATTAATGAGCTGCAACTTCGTTGATTGTTTGGGCGTAGGCTAAGAGTCCGGGAAAGCTCTCTCTATAGCAAATTTATATACTAGAATCATAGTGATCACAAATATTGACCTCTCTTTGCCTTATAGAATAGTGATCTAAGTTGTGACCTGCATAGTGACCCTGGGAATCAACGAGAACGTTCTAATTAAGTTTACTACTAGTATTCAATGTAGCCATTAATGCAGTAAGTGGCTAAAGTTCTCCATGACAGGGTTTAACAAGATCACAATTGAGTCTTTAATCCCTCAAGAAGCTTATCATCAGCAAATAAGGATGCTTTTTATGCGAATGTATTATATGTGACAGAATATAATGTGTCTAGGTCTTAGGAAGATGTAACGCCAAGTCCTTAAGAATGATATTCCACCACGAGACAAGAAATCATTGCACAAAAAAACAAACCAACATCTCTATCTGATTAATAATGGATAATACGGTATTCTAGATATGTGCTCAGCCGCTTTTTTATCTTCTGTTAATTAGCTGCGTTGGATAAAGTGCCTTGAATTGTATAGAGTCACCAACCAAAACCCGAGCTAAGTCTCTCAGACTGAAAATCCCTTTTACCCTCAGAATTAGGATTAAGGACTAAGCGTATTTAGCATAGGTTATGACTTATATTAAATTAACAATTGACTAGATAACCAAATATTCATAAACTGCTAGATTTAACCTCGGCTTCAAGTGTTCGACAACCTACTTACCACAGAAACCTACCACCAATCGGTACACTGCTTGATTAAAAGTGTTGTATAATTGGTTTAAGTCGGAAAAATATAAATAATAAAAACTTGAATCATAAAAATATACACCATACAACGACACATGAGCTATGTAAGCCCACAAAAGCCAATACGAGCTTGTTTATTAAGCCGATTGCCACGTGCTTTTCGAGATATCAAAATAAGTTACAACCAAAGTTATAAAAATAAGTCGGGCCGTAATAAGGTCCACAATAAGCCGCGACTTATTGGCCCATGGGTTATATAAGCCCCAAACCAAATACGTATAGTTTTAAATAAGACAATAAGCTACGTAGTATTTGTAGTTCTAGAATAAGCCACCATAATAAGCTATAAAAATATGACAAGAATAGGTAATAACCAAAATCACTTTCCTCGCGACCCATTTAAGTCCGAAAGCTAATAAGCCAATAAATAAGCCGCATAAGCTTATTCTTAAGCCAAAAATAGAAATAAGCTACTAAGTATATAAGTATTATTCAACCATCACAACTACAATAATAAAATGGTCTTTCCTTGTCCCTTTTTGCCCGAGTTCGCACCGAATAAACACCCTTTAATATTTATTTCAAAACTTTAAGTTTTTGATTTTTAGAAAAACGCATCGTACAACTATTATTAATGCATCATAACACTACTAAAAGTACAAAAATATTTAAGAATTTGATGACTTACAAAGAGGGTTTTAAAAATGAGTTAAGCACGAAAATGACAACCCAAACGTTGTTTTAATGATACCACGCCTATTAGAATCAACCCGTAAGTGTTTAAACCTTCATGTTTCTTGATAAGAAATTAAAAGTTGTGGTGTTTGTGTGTGTTGTTCTCGGAAGAAGCAAGAAAGAAGAAAAGGGAGAACAAAAATGAAGTGTGTGTGAAACGAATGAGGTGTGTGTTTTGAATCAATTTAAGATAAAGGGTGTACCATGGTTGGGACAATGTTGCTAAAATATTGCCTTGTAGTTCCCCTTGTGGGGCTCGAACTGGATAGCACCCTAGGAGGGATCCTAGGTGCTTTTTGGCTCTTGCCGGGGTACTAAATGATCTAAACTCGTGATTTAAAATGTGTCCCGATGTTTTCTAGTATTTCTAATGGATGTAAAAAATGTTTCTACTTAAATTTTAAATATTCACACCATAGGTAAATGAGTTAAATTGTTCTAAATTTAATATGGAACATTAACGGACGTGTCAGAACGCGTTACTTGATGTTTTAAGTCATTTGCGGGACAACCTCCCGAGAATTGATTGAATATAAATATAATTATCTATAATGAGATAAATAAATAGAATAACATCACTAACAAACAAATAGATAATAAACTGATTACCGTTAACACGGTAACCGATTCGACAAAAACAGTAAATGTCAAAAAGTCAAAAAAGGACTTAAATAGGACATTACAAGACTAGAAAATCTGCAAGGGTTACATTCTACCCCCATTAAAAAGAATTTCGCCTTGAAATTCAACTAGTACTAGAGCTAAAGAGATGCGGGTATTTGAGTTTCGTTTGATCCTCACGTTCCAAAGTAAATTCAGGCCCTCGTTTCGAATTTCATCGAACCTTAACGATTGGAATCCTAATCCGCTTTAGCTTCTTGAACTCTCTATCTAGGATTTCTATAAGCTCTTCTATAAAGTTAAACTTAGCATCAACTTGGATTTATTCCAATGGTATCTGCAGGGTTGGGCCAGCTAAACATTTCTTGAGGTTCGACACGTGAAACGTGTCATGAACTCCATTTAGTTCCTCAGGTAATCTTAGTCTATAGGCTACTGGACCGATGCTCTTAGTGATCTCAAATGGTCCAACAAACCTAGGTGCTAGTTTTCCTTTCTTCCCAAAGCGTACAACACCTTTCTAAGGTGACACGTTGAGCAGGACGTGATCACCTACACTAAACTCTAAGGGTTTCCTTCTCTTGTTTGCATAGCTCTTCTGATGGTCACGTGCAGCCTTAAGCCTATCCTTGATATGTGAGATCTTCTTAATAGTTTCTTGTCGGTACCTCGAAATCACTTCACTTTACATACTTGTACACGAAATCAAGAAAAAAAAAGATATGAAGAAGTTTAGAGAGAAGTTAAAGAGAGAAACAAGAGAGAGAAAGAAAGAGAATTAGATGATTTACTTGTAAGAGGAAAATTACAAAGTGAACCAACACCCTCTCCATCCTTGGAGAGGGGTATTTATAGTTAAACCATGAGGCTTACATGCCTATGGTATTTCTACGGGCCGGGCTCAAGATTACTTGTGCTTATGCCCGATACACGTGACTGATTAGCTTACATAAACGAGCCCATTTACCCATTCTATCCTATTACAACTTTACATAATTGAATAACCGAGACCTAATATTCTTAATGAACGAACTTCCTTGTTCGACTTAATATTTGAGGCTAACAATCTCCCCCGAAGTGAGTTCATTGTGACACTCCTTCGTGAGATCAATGAGATTGCTTTTGTCGTTAAGCTCTTATGATCTTTGTCTTTGTCTACGTTGTAGGCTTGTTCCTTCATGCTATGTGATCTTTGATCTTTAGCCTTTGTCATTGTTCTTTGACTTTGTCTTTTGTTCTGAGATCTCAAAATCCTTTCCTTGTTTGTATTGATCGTCTTTGCCACCTTGCGATCTTGTGTCTTGACCAAAATGCTCATACTTTGCATCATCTTGAAAGCTTGCTAACAATCTCCCTTGATAGACTTGATATCTTAAAGGAAGATCTTGTATATCAAAGTTTTCGGAAGTCTTTGTCTTTGAGTCTTGAGCTTTCTTGATTCTTGAATCTTGATGCTTATAGTATGTCTTTGTAGTTTGAGCATGAGCATGTGGTAATTAATCCGACTTCAGCTAGAGATATCGCCACCACCGTATAACCTGCAAGTTTACGTTAGTGATAATCGACAGATATGGACGAGAGTGTCTTTGGACTTCTTCGAATAAGGTTGCAATAACCACGGTTCCCCCTTAATCGGTATAAATACTGCCTGTTATCAGATAGAATTCAAATGAATCTTCTTGACAGGGTTTCGCAGTTGCACTAGCCGTTCTCGTTACCAGGGCGTCTCAAAGTAGACAACACAGCAAGAGTGAATCATATAGTTACTATCTTTTTTATTAATCCGTCAATTCATTTTATTGGAACAAGTTTGATTCACATAGAATCACACCATCGTTTCTTTTCAGTTGACACAAGTTTGATTCATATAGAATCTCGTAAGTCACCTACCAAGAGCTTGTTTGATGTTGGCTCAAGCAGAATTTCTATCTTCATGGTAAATACTTAAGTATCACTCTGATGTTCTGGCAATACCAAAAGGATAATGTGTAGGACTCTTGTTAACAGCTTGTGAACTTGTTGGAGTTAAAAAGTGTTTGTAATGGAATGTGTCCTAATGAGATTTATTTATTGATCTCTTGGCTTTAGACTCGATTAGTGCATTTTGGTTTTAGTAATCGAAGGCTAGAGCAGACTGCCACCTATTCAATATCGACTAACTCGGAGTGAGAAAGTCAATAGAAGTCGTGTGTATCTTTGTGACAAATGAGACAAGTTTCTGTTGAGAGAAACTCGAATGGATGAGAAGGGTTGTGCATGACATCACTGGGTCCATGATGTCGTCTTCAATATCAGAATTCATCTTTGTGAAAACTGATAGATTATGTATTGACCCGGTTTCTGCCTAAAGTATAGGGAGGTGTAGGATCCCGTTAACACTTCATAACATATATATCATACACGAATTTGATCTAGAAAAGAGAAAGAGAGTGAGTTGTTTTGTAGAGAGAGAAAGAATAAAGAGAGAGAGAGAGATATGAGAGAAAATAGGAAAAGGAAAATTAAATTAGAATGAACAACTTGGTTTTCCAAAGAGGAAAAGTTACTTATATACCCCGACACATTGAGTGACGTCCGAGATATTTAACTAGGACCCGGGGATATTTAACTAGGACCCGGGCTCGTATCTTGCTTGGGATTAAACCCGAAACATATACAATATTAGATTAACTATCGAGCCTGATTCCCGATACTTTCCTATTACAACTTTAACTAATAGATTGACCGAGACTAACATACATAATGGACGAACTTCATGTTCGACTCAATATTTTGAGGCTAACAATCTCCTCTAAAGTGAATTCATTGATGACACTCCTTCATGAGATCACTGAGATTGCTTTTGTCGTTAAGCTAATGTGGTCTTGGTCTTTCTCTTTGTTCTTAGTTGTAGGATTGTTCCTTCATGCTTTGTGATCTTGACTTTGAGCCTTTGTCATTGTCTTCATTGTCTTTGCCATCTTGCGATCTTGTGTCTTTGGCCAACATTCTCATACTATGCCTTATCTTGAAAGCTTCAAATCAGAGTTAGCAGAAGTCTTTGTCTTTAAATCTTGAGCTTTTATGATAGTTTGTATTTGTAGAATGAGCATGAATATGTAGTAATGAATCGACTTTGGTTGATTGGGATACTGTCACCACCGTTTTAACCTGCAGGTTTACGTTAGTGATAATCCAGAAAATTGATTTGAAAATCAATTGACGTGTTACTTGTAAAAGCGTTTTTGTAACACATCAGGAG